>JAHIAM010000321.1:0-44609 GCA_021605205.1 Aegilops longissima
ATGGAGGTAAACCCTCGTCATGCTCGATTGATATTGATATTGTGGATGTTTACAGAAGTGCATCTACCACGAGATCAAGGAGGCTAAACCCTAGAAGCTAGCCTATGGTATGATTGTAAGGTTGTTGTGATTCTAGTCCTCGGACTAAACCATCCGGTTTATATAGACACATGAGAGGGCTAGGGTTACATAGAGTCGGTTACAATGGTAGGAGATCTACATATCCGTATGTCGCCAAGCTTGCCTTCCACGCCAAGGAAAGTCCCATCCGGACAGCGGGAGAAGTCTTCAATCTTGTATCTTCATAGTCTTGGAGTCCGATCGAGCGATGATAGTCCGACCAAATGATAGTTGGTGATGATGGTAGTCGGCTATCCGGACACCCCCTAATCGAGGACTCCTCAGTGGCCCCTGAACCAGGCTTCAATGGCGATAAGTCGGCGTGTATATTGCTTGCCATTGCAAGCGGGTTCCTCCCGAATGATAGAAGATTGTGAACACCGAGGATGATGTCGGCTCTGCAAAATAAATTCCGTTCCACATGAGAGAATAATAATATATACACAAGTTCAATCTGCTGTGGCGTTTTTGTGGCATGACGTCACCACTACCAAGTCATTACTCGAATTGTTTTTTTACTCTACCACCTCGGTAGCATTTAGCGGCGGTTTCCTTACGCACGTCTTGTCGAGCGAGATCGTGTTTCCCTTAATCCGGGATTCTCATTAATACGGGCGTGGGTAACCCAACGCGCCCGTTATTTCGCCCCCTCTATCGAGGCGAGTCCCCAGCAGCCCGCGGAGATGGCTCTTGGTATTCTCCCTCTTTATAATGGGACCAAGGCTCGTTTCTTTTCTTCAATCCTTCGCCGAATCCTCTCCCGCTCCAAGTTCCAGCACCTAGAGCTCCAGTTGGCGCTGGGACTTCAGCGATGTCGTTCCGACCTCGAGGGCGATGGATGCCCTCCTCCGTCACGGAGGAGGGCGTGCTAAAGCTGCGGGAGGCCAGTACCTATCTTACGAGATTTACGCGCAGGTTGCCTGCCGAAGGGCAGGCCATCTAACCCCGAGCCGGCGGTATGTAGATTTCGTATCCCTCCGTCGGGGTTTAGGCTTCCGATGGATCCTTTTGTGAGAGGGCTCATGTTTTATTATGGTTGGAATTCCTGATTTGGCTCGGAGTCCATCCTCCATATTTCGCATTTATTGTCGTCTGCGAAGCCTTCCTCCGCGTCACCCCTCACTTGGCCTGTGGTGAAGACCTTTAACGTGGCGCCCGAAGATGATCGAGGCGTCAAGCGGAGTGTGGCGAAGCGACCATAAGTAAGAAGGGCGCGATGCCCGTGGCCGCTGGCTCCTTCAAGAGGAGCTCGGACCTGTGGCAGCAAGAGTGGTTCTATTACCCGTTCGAGGGCCGCAGGCAAAAGCCGCGCCCTATTCGCCGGGACCTCCACGGCGGTTGATATGGTGGGTCGTACCAAGGCTCAAGCTGGGGGGCCGTCGAAGGGCGTGCCCCTACTGCAAGGCGGTTCGAGATCTCCTAACGAGGGGATCGATATGGTGGTGGTGATCTGAGTTATGCTGATTAAGCGTCTCTGCCTGCGCAGCGCCCGTCCTCTCTCCGGCTATGGGAGTTCAATCCGGAGCCCACAGTTCTTCAACACTTCATGGGTATGACACCCCTGGAGATGTATAACTTATTCTTGGATCGCAAGAAGTGCGTCCGAATTGACCGAGGGATGCTGGACTAAGCTGCAATCGCCGGATACTCAAGTAAGTAGTTCCAAGTCCGGACATACCGTTTGTTTGCCTTCGATGATTAAGCGCTATGACCAATTTCCTTCTACGAGGAGTGGATAAGCGGAAGCAAAATTGTCTGATGTCCAGCCCCTCCCGAGACGCGTTGGATCCTTGCTGGTCGGATGCTTGAAATCAGCGCCGGAGGAAGACAAAGGGAAAACAAGAAGCTCTGCCTGCGCCTAAGGAGGCTCTTGCAAGAGGGGGATCGAGAATCCCTCCCCAAGGGAGAAGAGGACTGCCTCCGAGGACCGGGGCAAAAGCCCTAAGCGGGAAAAATCTTGCCCGGAGGTCCTGCGTCCGGGAGGCCCGACGCACAATCTCCTTAATGAGTCAGCCCTCCAGCGGCCGTAAGTAGAAAGAAAGGAGTTTTATAATAAGGGACATCCCTATTTGTGCTTACGAGGATAACTAAAGTTTTACCTTGTAGTTCGGATCTCCGTCCTTCGCGGATGAGCTCGTCTTGAGGGACCCGTCCGGAGATGATAGAGAAGCGAGGCGCCTCCGTCAGGCGCCCGTCGATAGAGGCGGACGAGCCTGAAGTGTAAATCACGGAGGAGCCCGGGTTTGGCAAAGCCGGATAGTTAGGCGCCAACTGGTGTCTGGTGAAGGATCTGCTTGAGAAGGCGTCTATCTCGGAAGATCAGCACACATTGATGAGCATGGTGATTGAAAGGATTTAGCTTTCGCCGAAAATGAGTTACCGATACCGTCGGGAGTTCTTGGCGGGGTTTGAGTCTGCGTAAAATGACACACCTTTTAACAGTTTTGCATATAGAATCGTCCTGTATAGATAGTAGCCCACGAGACTCGGTAGGTTGTCGAAATCGGCGTGCGAGGATCAAAATCATGAGTTTAAATTCCGTCGTGCCGATGCGGTGGCGGGTCGTCGAGGCCAGCGGACTGATGGAGTTCTGAACTAAAAGCGGCAACTTCGATGCTGCGAGATCACGGACATCACGCTGGTCAGCGAGGCGACTTGATGAGTCGCCAAGGTAGAAAGTTACTTTGGCGGTCACTTGGTAAGGGGCGAAGCCATCTCCTTACAACATGTCGTGAAATGCAGATAGTGCCGCTGCCGTGGAGAGCCTTGGGCGAACTTGCTCAAGCCAAGGAGCAGGCGGAAGAATGTCTGGCGGCCTCGAGCGGCCGAGGAGTTAGCGGCGAAAGGTCGCTGCTTGCGGAAGGCGGGGAAGAGATAGCGAAATGGCGTGAAGTTAAAAGATGCTACCGACCGCAATGAGGCTCTTGGGAAGGAGGCGCCTAAGCGGGCAGAAGAACCTGCGGAAGGCCACCAGCGAAGCCAAGAATGCCCACTCTGTCACGGGCTATTAAGGAAGAAACTGCGCCATGCGGAGATATTGTGGCTGGCAAGCCTTTTACGCTCTTCGCCGAGGTTCTGGATCAAAATATGCTCAGCTGGGCCAAGCTGTGGGGTTCGGAGGACCCTTATATGGACTTAGCGGCGAGTCTTGGCGGATGCCGTTGTGCATTTTCGAAGCGGAAGGATCACAAAGCGGAAGAGCTGTTTTGGTCTCAATTCCATAGTCCGGGCGTTCACTTCCGGTGACCGACCGTTTGGCTGAGTGGGCTGAGCTAAATAGGTTGTCCGGGCTTGCTATGGCGGATATAGTGACTCATATCCGGCCGGATAGGCTACCCGAAGATTACTGGATTATTACGCAGCAATTTCTTGGGCGGTGCGCATATCAAGGCAATGAAAGCGGTCGGCCTGCATAGAGGTGCTGGCGGATGGCGCTTTCGCCCGTGTGAACACATTGGACGAGAGATGGATGCCACCGCTGTTGCAACCGGGTTAGGATGATAACGGTTACCAGTCGAGCACTATTTTGGCGAAATCTTTGCGTGGTGCTCGTGTAATAGAGTCACAGTGCTAAAAAATGTTACGTTCGAATGAGCGTTTATATGATATACAACTATGTTTATGATGTAGCGCCTTTTATACTTGTGCGTTCAAGTAATAGAATATCTCCTATGCGGCCGTTCATGTATACGTGTGTATAACCTGAAAAGATGGCAATCGGCTTCAGCCCCCACGCAAAGTGCGGTGTTATAAAAATAGCGCCTTTTCACACTAATCCAATGTCTCGGTCCTGTAAAGGAGGTGGTAGCGTAGCAAGCAGGGCAACAGGACTATAATGCTTTATCACTTTCACTTAGCCATGGAGTTCGAGGTGGGGCTCGACATAGCCACAGGGCCACCAGCGCTCTCGAATTGAAGCGTATGTACTGGCCGGAAACAGCCCTTCGTCAGCGGAGAATCCTAAACATTCCCAAAGGTCGATCGAGTGGTTGACCGGTCTCTCGCTATATCATAGCGGTCGTTTTCGGCATTTCTCTTGAGGTGCTTGCCCAGCCCGAGGCGAGAACTGTCATGATAGTTCTCCTGGAGCCGCGTTAGCCGATGATCACGAGCGTAAGGCAGCAAAACACAGGGCCGGGCAAACCCAACATTTGACCAAAGACATGATTGGAGCTGATGCATATAAGGCCTAACTTCGAGGCGCGAACACTCCGAAGGTGTTAGGTCTTTATAATAGCGGGCAAAACAAAGCCCTAAGCCCCTTGTGTCCAGTGCGGGCAGGTTCTTACAATGGCGGCCGATGCCAAAGCCGATCTCCACTCTGGTTATAATGATAAACCAGGGATTATAGCAACAAGAGCGGTAAGAAAGGTTTACGTAGGGTCTTAGTCTGAAAAGAGTCCTTACAGCGGGTCCCTCTGCGTCTGCGCTGTGTCTCCGTTGTGCCGTATCCTGGGCGGTGTGCATGCTGTTCATCTGTAAAAGAGAAGAACTTGGTTGGAAAAGAAATGAAATGCGAGAAAGTGCATAAAAATTGAAATATAGATTAAGAAAGCTGAGCCTATGCTAGCTCATTATGGCTTATATGTGCAAACCCTTGTGAAGGATGTGCGGCTAGGTAGCCCCTAGCTTATTTATTCGGACTCGTCAGCCGTGTCCGGGGTCTCAACGACCTTTTAATGAAATGATGCCACGTGGACGGGCATTTTAAGCGTAAGAGGCAGCGTAATGTGGTATTGCATTGAAGCGGAAAGCTTCCGTCGAGTGATGTGATAGCTACTTGTAAATGGGGCGACATGAAAGGTTAGCTTTTCTCGTCGGAAGTTGTCGGTGACCCGACACAACTTCTAGTAATAATGAAACTATGCACTGGCGTAAGGGCCTGGCGCCACTCCTTTGAAGGAAGTGCGGCTATGCGGTGTAGTAAGGTCTATCCCAACTTGCGGATTGTGTCCGGAAATAGCAGAGTTCAAGTTCTGCCGCCGTCCATCAAAACCTGCGTTAATTGCAGTCCGTCTATTATGGGATCCAATATCGGGCAGTCTATCCTGCGTTCGGATATACGGACTAATCCGGATGGTCAAAAGTGATTGGTTTTGGCGTCAATCTCGGTCCTTGGGGTGGATCGTGCGACACTTGTCTTAGCAAGTGCCGTGTTGGCTTTCCGTACTATCACGTGAAGCGAGTTTACTGTTTTGACTTCTTGTGGGAAAGTCTTTTGACTTCGGTGCTCTGCTGGTGGGGTTCGTCATCGTCCTCGCTTGGCACATCGAGCCCTTGTGTCGGCGTTGAGTCTGCGGACTGTTTGAAAAAACAACAATTTGGTTGGTATGGTTTGCAGGCCTTAGGAATCTTGTGGATTTGACATATCCGATCTAAAATTTTGTTTAAATTTGATAGCTCGTCTCTGTTCTCCTTGAGAGGCCGTGTTGTATTGTTTGGCGCGAGCTTTTGAATCGGCGTTGACCGCCGTGCCCTTTGGGCTTTTTCTTTATTCGGTGCTGGTCTTTCTGCGCGTGACTATCCGTTCCATCTCGATCTCGGATGTACTCGGGTCGCTGGTGCTGCATCTTGCTAGCCAGCTGTCTTCTCTAGCATAAAAGCGCGTCATGATGCTTATTAGCGGCCATTGTTCTTAGCTTCTCTTGGCGAGGTGTCTAGCGAGCCATTCGTCTCGGACGTTGTGTTTAAAAGCTGCTAGGGCTTCTGCGTCCGGACGATCGACTATTTGGTTCTTTTTGGTAAGGAACCTGTTCGAGAATTCTGTGGCTGACTCTCCGGGCTGTTGGGTTATATGACTCAGATCGTCGCATCCGGAGGCGGACATAAGTCCCTTGAAAATTTGCTCTAACGCGTCCTCAAGCTCTTCCCAACTTCCAGCGATTATTTTAGGGAGGCTTTTGAGCCAATGCCAAGCTGGCCCTTTGAGCTTGAGGGTAGGTATTTTATGGCGTGGAGATCATCTCCTCTAGCCATGTGTATGTGTAGTATGTAATCTTCTATCCAGACTCCGGGGTCTATTGTGCGTCGTATGCCTCTATGTTTATGGGTTTGAACCCTGCTTTGAAATTCATGATCCAGCACCTCATCGGTAAAACATAAGCGGGTGTCATGGCGCCCTATGTTAGGTGTGCCGCTGTCTTGAACACACCGTGGTGTGTTACTTCACAGGGTCCTCTTTTTTGGCCGTAGATGGACCTAGTTGGGCCGTCCGTTGTCCCAGGATTATAATTAGAAATGTGTGCAGCCCGCTTGTCGCTTTGGGCTGTCATCGGCGTCTATCCGACAGATGACCTCTTTATTTTTGTTGTGAAGGCTCTATGGCTTCCTCGTCAAATTCTGGCAACAACTTGCGCTTGGGTAGCTTTTAGTTTGATGGCCATTGCCATATTTATGCGCAGTCTTGAATACTTTGCTCCACTTCATTTTGGCGTGTCTTACGCTGTTTTGAGCTTCCGTTTACGCCTTCTTCAAACTTCTTGCGTGGCGGCGAGTTTTTTGTGTATGTTCTTATGCTCCGGTGTTGTTTCGGACTGTTGATTGCTCCATGAAGGGTTGATTATCCGGCTCGTCCTGTTAAATAGATCCATTGGTTTGCCCTGCTCTATCGCTGGAGTCGTTAGGAAGGCTGCTTTGATCGGCGGGACTTAGGGTGGTGTCTCGCGCCGCCGTTTTGGCTCTTTATCGGCGAGATTATCCTCTGCCGCGTCCCGTTGTTCCTCGTTATCGCTTCCCTTTGGGGTGTCCACCATGTATATGTTGTATGATGAGGTGGTCTTCCAGTGTCCCATAGGCACTGGTTCTTAGTAGTCTCGGCATCGTCGTCCATACCGTCGATGTCTTGGTCGTAGTTGAATCGTCGGTTAAATAAATCGATGGTAGCTCTGAAGTGGGTGGTGGGTGGAGCTCTGAATTTCTTCGTCGTCCGCATCCCAACCGTCTGGCGTGAATTCGACCAGAGCTCTCGAATAGCGAGATGCTTACGTGAATTTATGATATCGCCCGAAGGCGAAGTCTTTGAAAAGATATCGCGATGGTGAATTCCATGATCGGCGTGTCGGATTCGGTGGCGGTAGCGAGAGGTTGGAGTCAATGAGAGAGTCCGGCACCTCGAGTCATAAACTTTATGCGGTACAAGGGTAAGTATTCGGCTCCATCGCTGTAGAGTTGCAGCTCCGGCGGTGTCGAGCCATCCGTCCTCGATCAAAGCGATCGGCTCCGGACTATGGGTCGGGCGGATTCGTGTCTTGACCTCAAGGTGCTGTCCGTGGCGAGTTAGGTCGAGCCCATCGTGGCAGCCTGCACGCTCGGTACGTGGCTTAGATCCGCCGAAGATCAAGTCCCGCGGATATCGGCCGTGAAGTTTAGGCTTCAAACCTGACGACGGTCAGGGGCGTAGCTTCGATCACTCGGATGTAGCGAGTTGGCCCGCGGTCACGAAACCGCCCGAATCTGAAGATCTGTCCGGGAAAAGTCTCACCCGAGGACTGCGTCGTTGTTGATTGAAGAGGCCATCAAGCCTACTCGATGGCGACCGGGAAGAACTCTCAATAAAGCACCAATGTCGGTGTCAAAACCGGCGGATCTCGGGTAGGGGGTCCCAGGCTATGCGTCTAGGCGGATGGTAACGAGGAGACAAGGGACGCGATGTTTTACCCAGGTTGGGCCCTCTTGATGGAGGTAAAACCCTCGTCCTGCTCGATTGATATTGATATTGTGGATGTTTACAAGTGGATCTACCACGAGATCAAGGAGGCTAAACCCTAGAAGCTAGCCTATGGTATGATTGTAAGGGTTGTTGTGATTCTAGTCCTACGGACTAAAGCCATCCGGTTTATATAGACACCGGAGAGGGCTAGGGTTACATAGAGTCGGTTACAATAGTAGGAGATCTACATATCCGTATACGCCAAGCTTGCCTTCCACGCTTAAGGAAAAGTCCCATCCGGACACGGGGAGAAGTCTTCAATCTTGTATCTTCATAGTCTTGGAGTCGATTCGGCGATGATAGTCCGACAAATGATAGTTGGCTATTCGGACACCCCTAATCGAGGACTCCCTCGGTAGAAGTCTTCAAAGGTAGACTTCGAACCTTCTGAAGACTGCGTTTACCGGCAATCCACAATGACTCTTGGATGCTCGAGCATGCGCCTAACCGGTGGAGGATTCCACAGGTCCTCAAAGTGTAATAAGTCTTGAGTCACCACAGACGAGAAAGACTTGATGATGCCTAACACTCTTTGGCTCTTGGGTGTTTGGGCTTTGTCCTTGCAAGTTTCTCTCTCTCATAGGCTTGAGGTGGGTTGCTCTCAAGCGACAAAAAGCCGTGTACTAATCTGAGCAGCCACCAATTTATGGTGTAGGGGTGGGCTATTTATAGCCACTAGGCAACCGATCTGATATGTCCGAAATGACCCTGGGTCACTAAGGCCGACACGTGTTCAATGGTCAGATTTCAAACACATGGCAACTTTACTTGGGCTACAAGCAAAGCTGACTCATCATTTCTGGATAAGTTTTGCTCTCATTGTCTTCCCTCGAAGACATAGGATTTAGGTTGAGCATCACTTTAGTCATTACGACTATGATCACTTGGACCCCCTTAACAGTCTGGTGGTTCCTACGACTCAACAAAGAAGAAAGGAAACAACAAAAGCGACCACGATCTTCGGCGCTCCATAGTCTTCATAATGTCTTCTCATGTCATAGTCTTCAATGTGAATATCTTCACATACCACCATTGTCGTCAATGTCTTCATACATTTTAGGGGTCATCTCCGGGTAGGTAAACCGAATCAATAGCCGGACACTACTGTGTTATCCTGCAATTCTCACAAGCGCATTAGTCCCTCAACCACATTTATCGTCAATACTCCAAAACCAACTAGGGGTGGCACTAGATGCACTTACAATCTCCCCTTTTTGGTGATTGATGACAAACTGGTTGAAGTTTTCAACGGGGATAAAATATGTGAAATTGTAAAGGATAGGGAATTGTCTTCATAAGTGGCAAAGGCTCCCCCTGAAGATGTGCATATAAGTAGTTTGCTTTTGTAATGAAAATGCACATGGCAGGTTGTACTTGTGGAGATCCTCTTCAACTTATGAAGATAATTCATCATGCATGAAATGATATAGCTAAGAGAATGACATGCATAATGAAAAATGGGCGTCTATGAGAATGATCTAAGTGCGGAAGTTATAAATCGCACATGCGGAATTATCATCGCACCAGAGTAAAGCAAATAAGTAGCAGGCGACCATCGAGTTTAAGTGTTACAACTCAAAGAACCAAATGTATCAAAAGCGAGAGTTGTAAACACTAGGCAAAATATAGTGCAACCGCCCTTATGAACCCGCTTGAAGACTATCAAACTCATATGCTTCTCCCCCTTTTGTCAGTAAGGACCAAAAAGGTTTGAAGACATAGAACATCTACTCGTCCTCTTCTGAAGAAGATGATGTAGCAGGGTTGTCGTTGTTGGTTGGCGGTGCAGGCGAGATTGGTAGCAGATGTCGATTCGTGCAGAAGTAGGCGGTGAAGTAGCATCGGCTTCATCATCGATCACTCTGGCATTGATAGTTGCGGAGGAAGAATAGTCGAGTCTTCAAGTGATGGGTTTGTAAATGGGACTGCATTCCGTGGAGGAGTGGAGTCAAACTTGAGGCGTTCGGTGAAGCCATCGTCTTGAAGATCGCTTGATCTTGAGCGGGTCAAACTCTTCCATGATCGCCTGACAGGTCGTGAGTGACAAAAGCATTCTTGGTGGCAAGGTTTGAATGCGATTGGCGTCCACCAAGAGGCTTTGCATTTGGCGCTTGAGGCGGGAGTGATGCTTATCTTGCTTTTGATGCGGCGCCACAAAGTTCTCGATCATTGAGGACTCGAGGGCGCTTAGAGGCCTTTGGCCAATGTGCTCTCGGTGGCTTGATCCATGCGATGAAGCGGAACATGTGTTCCCAGCCGGGGATGAACCACGAGATACCCGCTTGGGCGCCTTCCATGGGTTGAGAAGAAGCTATGGTGATCTGCATTACGAAGACTTAGTGGCGTTTTGGCAGGCTCGGGGTATATGGCTTCAGCAGACATATCAACCTCGGTAGAAAGATCGGATGATTGTGAAGCGGAGGGTTGATAATTGATAGCGAGTGCATCTTGATGGTAGCATGACCCATGGAGCATAAAACTTGGACCAAACAGATCGAGATCGGGCGCAGCCAATTGTCGGATGAAGAATTCTTGTGTGTTGAAGCTGATGCCATTGAGGATGTATGTAAGTGCATCTAGTGCCCTTAGTGATTTTGGTGTATTGAAGACTTATAGGTTAAGAAACTAATGTGTTTATGAGTGTACGAGGTCTATAAGTCTATGAGGGTTTGATATTCTGAGTGAAAGTCGACCCTAAAATGAAGTTCTTATTTGAAGACTTTGATATTCGAAGACTTTAAGAAGACTTTGAAAGTGAAGAAATTGGTGTGACCTTGAAGACTTGGTATTCATTTGAGGAACATGAAGCGTGAAGACTTTTGTTTTCGTAGTTTCGTTTTCTCTTTCTTGAGTCATAAAACACCGTCTTTGTTAAAGGGGTCGAGAAATACTAAGGAAAAATTTCCATGTGATGCTCAACTCAAAATCCTACACCTACCAATCCCTTGAGTGAAGCCTTTGGAAATCTCATACAGATTCGGTCAATTTCTTGATGTGAGAGGCGAAGTTCTTACAGTGTTGAGAATTTATTCGGCGAGGAGTTAAAATTCGCGGTAGTCGGATTGCCTACGATGAGAACATGATATACGAGAATTTGAGAGTCAAATTTCCGACCGTTCTTTGTCTTCTTGGCGGCTGTCCCAAAATATCTTATCCACCTAACGGTCATATCATTGAAGGGCATTTATGTCTTATCATGTCGGGCTGCTCCCTAGGCTATAAATAGCGCCCCTACAACCACTAGCTGGTTGGCTGCTCGAGAAGAAACTTGACACTTGTCATTTGAGAGCAACCCATCCTCAGAGGACTTTGGCGAAAATCATCAGTGAGAAAAACCCAAACCAAACCCCTACAAACCCAAAGTGATTGAGCATCCTTTGAAGAGATTGATCCTCGTGGATCCGGCGCTTGTTACCTTTGAAGACTGTGCTTCTTCAGACGGTTAGGCGTCATGGTCTAGAAACATCAAGAGGAATTGTGGATGCCGAGTGACCAAGTCTGTGAAGGTTTGGAAGTCGCTGAAGACTTACCACAGTGATTGGGCCAGTGCTATGTGACCTTAGTTCAAGGAGAATCTGGTGAGGACTTGGTGTCTGAGCTGCGTGCTTTCGATGTGGGTGTCCGGGACTGTGTGTCCTCGAGTTTAAATACTCAGCCGCTCAACAGGACGTACAAGCTGAGACAGCAGTTGGAACTGGTCTACAAATCATTGTCTTCACCAACCTAACTGGTTCTATTTCCTCAACTCTTTCATTTCCTCATTCTTGTGTTGAGTGTTCATTCATATCTGTGTTTGAAGACTTTGGTGAAGACTTTCTCAATTTCCTCAGTTCAATTTCTTGATCTGTTTGTCTTCATCTTGTGCTATCCTGTGTTTACGCTTTACTGTACTCTTTGATTGTCTTCATTTCATCATGATGACCATGCCGCATTCTCTTATGCTTACTTGAGTACTTATTCCGCTGCAAGTAGTTCTTAGCTAAGGAATTTCCTCACGGCAAATTCCTCGGTGAAGAATTCATAAAATCGCCTATTCACCCCCTCTAGTCGATATAGCACTTTCAATTGGTATCGAGCAAGGTACTCCCTTGTTACGTGTGATTTAGTTTAACCACAGGAGTTTTAGTTATATGTACGACCGCGGTATGATCAAGGTCTCAGCTGGGTGTCCTACCTTTGATGGGACGGACTACCCCTCTTGGAAGAACAAGATCACGAATGCATCTTGAGGCAATGACAACGATCTACGGTATGTTGTGGAAAATGGTGTTCCCTCGGTCACACCTTCTCTGAATCTGCCGATGTGAAGAGATTCAAGCAACTCGATTCTCAAGCGAAGAATATCATATGTGGCCATCGAGCAAAGGACAATATGGAAGAGTGAGTGCTTTGAAACTGCCAAGCTCATACAGGACAGGCTGTCCAAAGTAAATGAAGAGTCTCAACTCAGCGTGACTCTCGAGTTGATGTTCTTCGCAATCTCTTCAACGCTTCAAAAGACTCGACAATGAAAATGTTCAACAAACCTTGATCGCCTCTTGACATCTCAAATGAGCTTCAAGCGCTTGGTGCCATGACATCACCGACCATGAGGTGGTGAAGAAATTATTGAGATCGCTTGATTCCTCATTTGATACTCGCTCTGATGATACAAGGCGTGCTGACTACAAGTCACTTGATCCGGCTGATATCCTCGAGGCTAAATACTCATGAGTTCGACTTAGCTGAAAAGAGATCTCTATGGTTCTAGCTATGGAAAAACACGTGCCACGAAGGCCAAGGCTGTATCGAATCTGAGTGTGAAGACTACGGTAGTAGCCTTGGAGATCTGAAGAATTAAGCGAGGAGCTAGCACTTTGCTCGTGAAGAAATTCAGAAGTTCTCAAGGCGTGGTCGCTTTGGAAAATCCTCAAAAGCGGTGATTCCTCATCCGGTGACTATAAGAAGACTTTGCCACAAATGCAAGAAACCTGGTCACTACATTCAAGATTGTCCTCAGTGGGAAAAGGAATTAAAGAAGAAGAAATACAAGGATTACAGTTCTGATGACGCTAAGAAGAAGAAGAAATCGTCGAAATCTTCATCATCAAAATCCTCAAAGCCCTCTTCTCACAAGAAAAGCAGCTCCAAGAAGGCTCGGGCATTCATTGGCAAGGAAATGGACTCTGAAGCTGAATCTGAGGAACATGAGGAAGAGGAGGCATCAGAAGAATCTGAGTCTGGTGTGGCGAGTCTAGCTCTCGCTACTGCTTTCGTCAGCAAGTCCATCTTCAACTCTGAAGAAAATGACCTCACCAACAAAGCTGATGAAGATAGTGATGACTCGCTCCACCTATTGCTTCATGGCAAAGGGTGCCAAGGTACTCAAATATACCTCCTCTGAATCTAGTGAAAATGAATCTGATGAAGATCTAAAGCCCAGTTACTCAAAACTTGCTAAGATTGCTGTAAAACAACAAAGGGCTTTTGAAAAGGTTCAAAACATGCTAGATAAAAGTGATGATATGTTAGGTGAAGAAATGGATCGCACTAAAGCCACATTGAAAATCTTGAGACTTGATCTAGGTTTGACAACCTTCAAGGTCATCATAACACTCTCTTATCGATCATGAGAAACTTTCTTATGAATTTCTTCAAAAGCAAGATCTTGAGAAGCTAAGAGTGAGTTATGAAGATCTTGAAGGAGCATGATTCATTACTTGCTCAACAAATCAAGCGCTTCTCGGGAAGAATTTGTTCCTCCATGCTTAAAGTGCATTGAGCGTGAATCTGCTAATTCTTCACTGAATGTTCAAATGCTTCAAATGTTACAAATTCTTCACCTGCCTCTGCTATCACTAATTCCTCATCGAGGACATTGCTAGTATCCTTGACGATGCGAGGGCTGAAGGAATTGTACATGTGAGGCATGTACAAAAGCCTCAAAGGCATCAGACTCTTTGTGATGTGCTTAAAAGCAGATCCTCAACAGGAACCCTAGGAAAGAGGTATTGCCTTTGAGAGAAACTCAATCTTGATGGAACATATTGGAAGCTGAGCGGTATCCCAAAACCTCATGGGTTCTGCAAAGGGACCTCGATTGATCCATCTAACTTATCTGGCTTTACATGCGAATCTCCTCATTCTTACGATGAGTCATTTGACTCAACTATAAACTGTTCAAAAATCAGAATGGTGAAGTATTTGCTAGATATGTTGGCACTAGCTATGAGGAGCGGTTCCCCTATGAAGAAAATCTGGGTTCCCAAGAAGTGCCTTGAAAGTCTTGGTGAATGTCCTCATGACACCACACTGTGAAGAATAGGAACCCCAGATCAAACTCTTCATATGGACCAAATTCTTCATATGGATCCAAGTCCTCATCGGACCAAATTCCTCCGTGGATCAAATTCCTCAAAGGATCAAAGTCCTCATATGATTATCATCGTGCTAACAACTTCATTTAGCGAGGGTAGAGCTAAGGGCTATGAATATGTGCATTATTCTTCAAACCAATATGTTCATAAGTCCTCGAAGAATTTCTCTGCTTATTCATATGCTTACCCTAACCCCTCTTATGTGAAAGCGAAATGGATTGGCCTCTATGCCACCATTCTCATATGGTGCTTTCATGAGTGATGAACTCTTTGCCACCCCTTGAGATGTGGGTGGTGAAGAAAAAGAACTAACCTCTTCTGCAGGGTCAGGTCTCGGGCGTGCTTTAAGCGTCTGAAGAATTTCTTTGGGCACGACAAAAATGCACGAAAGGGCCTTGAGCTAATCATGATGAAATGAACTTTCATTTCACACGTCCTCATCTGCTTATCTATTATCTTTGCTGATGAAATTCATCGATGAACTTGATATCATATTCTTCAGCGATGAAGTATATGAGATCGTAAGTTACACTAATTCATCTGCGGGATGATCAACCCAAAACCAATGAGTGGGTTCTCGATAGTGGATGTACAAATCACATATTGGTGACAAGAATCTATTGATGGATGCTCCCTTATCACCGTCACATCTGAAGCATATCATCTTTGCTGACAAAGGCAAAAGTCAGGTATTGGGTCTTGGTAAGGTTGCGATCTCTAAGGACATACACATGGACAAAGTCATGCTTGTTGAGTCCTTAGGATACAACCTCATGTCAGTCTCAATGCTTTGTGATCTTGATATGGTTGTTATCTTTGGCAAGTATCGTTGTGTTGTGATTATGGAAGTGACAATTCCAAAGTCTTGAAGGCTTTAGGAGAGAGACTTGTATATTGTTGATTTCTCTCTGGACCACAACCAGCCGTGTGTCTACTTGCAAAAGCTTGGAAGGCTGGCTATGGCATCGGCGACTTAGTCACGAGGCATGAGGAATTTACTGCAGCTTGCAAAGAAGAAGCATGTCATTGGCATTGAGAATGTCAAATTCCTCAAGGATCACTTGTGTGGAGCTTGTGAAGCTGGAAAAATGACCAAGGCCAAGCATCCAGTGAAGACTATCATGACCACTACTCGTCCCTTGAATTGCTTCACATGGACCTCTTTGGTCCTAATCATTACTCAGCAGTCACTAATGATGCATCTCTATATGGCTTTGTTATTGTTGATGATTACTCTCGTTACACATGGGTACACATTGTTACTTACAAAATGAAGTGCAGGAAGTCTTCAAGCGATTTTCCTCGAGGGCTTCAACTAACTTTGGTGTGAAGATCGGACACATCGGGAGTGACAATGGAACTGAGTTCAAGAATTCCGGTCTTGATGCCTATCTTGATGAACTTGGTATTACTCATGAGTTATCTGCTCCTATACTCCTCGGCAAAATGGCGTCGTGGGCGCAAAACAGAACTCTTGTTGAGATGGCTGCACTATGCTTGATGAATACAAAGCGCCTAGTCGTTTTGGATTGATGCAATTGATACCGCGTGCCACATCATCAACAGTATATCTTCACAAATTCTTCAAGAAGACTGCCTATGAACTCCTCAGCGACAAGAAACCCAATGTGAGTTATTTCAAAGTCTTGATTGCTAAATGCTGGATTAGAGATCCTCATCACAATTCTAAATTTGCACAGAAAGCACATGAAGGTTTATGCTTGGTTACGGAAGGACTCGCACACCTCTGAGTCTTCAACATCGCTCTTCACAAGATTGTTGATCTTTGTAGATGTGTGATTCGATGAAACTAATGGCTGCATAAAGAGCACCTACCTACTGTGTTAGATGAACCAGCACTGAGGAATCTATCAAGTTCAAAACAGCGAGGATGTCATTCCTCTTGAAGAATCTGTTGAAGAATTCATTCTGTCTGTGAAGAGCGTCGAGTGATGCACTGAAGATAATCTTTGAAGACAATGGTCTTTGAGGAAAATGATCAAATTCCTCGGCGACAACCAGCTCATCCTCGCGTTGCAAAAGAAGTGCAAGTTGACAAGATCATCGATGACATTGAGCGCGAGGTCCTCTCACGCTCAAAAGCTTCACATTTATCTAACTTTTGTGGGCACTATGCTTTTGTCTCTATCACAGAGCCCACTAAGGTAGATGAAGCATTTACGAGCACTGAGTGGATTCAGGCCATGCAAGAAGAATTACATCGATTCGAGCTCAACAATGTGCAGGAACTGGTCAAGCGTCCGGATCCTGCAAGCATAATATCATTGGCACAAAGTGGATCTACCGCAACAAGCAAGATGAAAATGGCCTTGTGGTGAGGAATAAAGGCACGACTTGTAGCTCAAGGCTACACACGAGTTGAAGGAATTGATTTCGATGAAACTTTTGCACTGTTGCTAGACTTGAGTCTATTCATATTACTTGCCTATGCTAACCATCACAATATCACTTTATATCAAATGGATGTGAAAAGTGCATTCCTCAATGGTAAGCTTGAGGAAGAAGTATATGTTGCTCAACCCCAGGTTTGAAGATCAAAGAATCGACAAAGTCTTGAGACTCAACAAGGCCCTCTATGGTCTCAAACAAGCCCCCAGGCGTGGTATGATACATTGAAGGAATTCTTAGTGAAGAATGGCTTCACACCAGTTCACTCGACCCTACTCTCTTTACTAAATCATATGATGGTGAACTGTTTGTGTGCCAAATATATGTTGATGATATTATCTTTGGCTGTCTTGACCAGCGTTATAGTGATGAATTTGCCTATATGATGAGTGAAGAATATCAAATGTCTATGATGGGAGAGTTGAAATTCTTCTTAGGTCTTCAAATTAAATCAACAACACAATGGCATATTCATATCTCGGAGAAATACCTCAAAGATGTCTGAAGAAATTAGGCATGCAAGATTGCAAAGCGTCAAAATTCCTATGCCCACAAATGGCCATCTATGCCTTGATGAAAATGGTATTGACTTGATCACAAGGTATACCGCTCCATGATTGGTTCTCTATTGTACTTATGTGCATCTAGGCGAGATATAATGCTTAGTGTTTGCATGTGTGCCCGATTTCAAGCTACACGAAGGAATCACACCATAAGGCTGTGAAGCATATTCTTGATATCTAGCTCACACACCAACACTAGGATTATGGTACCCCAAGGGCTCTACTTTTGATCTCATTGGATATTCGACTCGACTATCTGGTGATCGTGTGGACATAAGTCAACATCTGGTACTTGTCATTTCCTCGGACGATCTTTGGTGCATTGGTCCTCGAAGAAGCAGAACTGCGTATCACTGTCTCTGCGGAAGCTGAATACATTGCTGCTGGCTCTTGTTGTGCTCAATTGCTGTGGATGAAGCAAACTCTCAAGGACTCGACATCAACGTGAAGAATGTGCCTCTCTCTTGTGACAATGAGAGTGCCATCAAGATTGCTCACAACCAGTTCAGCACTCGAAGACAAAGCACATTCAAATTCGTCATCATTTTCTTCGTGATCATGTGTTGAAGGCGACATCTCCATCGAGCATGTGAAGGTGAAGAACAACTAGCGATATCTTCACTAAGCCCTTGGATGAGAAGAGATTTAGCAAGTTGCGGTGTGAGCTAAATATCTTAGAATCTTGAATGTTCTTTGAAAAGGACACACATCACGACACTTATGCAAAATTGATGACTTAGATGTGCAACACATGAAGAAGCGTTTTCTTCAATCAATGAAGAATAACACTCTAAGTGTGAAGAAATTAATGAAGAATTTGATTCTCAGAACCCTCGACAATTATGCATGATGTCTGAAATCATCATTCTTATCTGATTGAGTCACGCCACCACCAAAGTTGAAAATCTTCAATTTGAGTTTTCCTCAGTTTTGAAATTCTTGAGTTTTTCAAATTCTTCAACTTTGCAAAATCTTCACTATTTCCGTCGTTTTCTTCATTATATATATATATATATATATATATATATATATATATATATATATATATATATATATATATATATATATATATATATATATATATATATGGTTTATATCCTCTACAGCATTCACTTATGGCTATTTCTTCAAGTTGCTTTTTACGCTAAGTGAATGTGATGGACCCTTCCCCTCTATGCTATACTCAACCCAATCTATTCACAAATTCTTCATATGCGTTCTATTTGAAACTTCGTTCAAAATCTTCTTTGTGTCCTTGTCAAATTTGAAGAAATTGCGAGCGGAACTTTAAAACTGATCTTATCAAACTTTCGGTTTTGCCGCTCAAACCGTTCCGCATCCACGATGGATTTATCTATTCACCCACGATCTAACACGATCTCCACTTTTCGATGCGTGGGTGACACATGTCAGCGAATGAGAAGAATTGAGAGCACGTTAGTCCCAAATCTTGAGCGAACAGTTTTTCACCGTGGCTATATATACCCCCTCTCCCCTTCCTCACTTCCTTTACTCCGCTCGACCGCTCTCTCTCGCTCGAGCTTCTCAAACCCTAGCGCCGCCGCTACTCCATCGTCGCCGGTGAGGAAGAGCTTCACTGCCTCGACCTCGTCGCCGTCGTACTCGCGCCGACCGCGGAAATCTTCACTCCGCCGCCGCCGTAGCTGTCTTCCTCCGCTGAGTTAGGGCGTGGAAGATCTGAACTGACGAACTTCCCATCTGTTCTTCTTAGTTCGTCGTGTTCTTCACTTCGGGTAATTAAAAGTTACTTTTATTACTCACTTTGATTCTCAAACCTTCCTGAAAATCTTCAAAGGTGTTTATTCTTCAAATCTTCACATATGAACACCTCAAACAAAATATGCTCTTGATTCGTTTCTCTAAGCAATGATTTTCTTCAAGATTCCTCAATTGTGTGGATCCTCGATCTATACAACTCTGGAACCTAAGACAAAGATCGCTTAGTGAAATTCTTCAAAGGCTCATCTGGTCAAATTCCTCAAACTAGTTCTTTTGAAAAACCTTACGAGAGCATATGACCTCTCCAAATTCCTCGCAACTATACTCTGTTCACGGTACTCATGTCTGCTGCTGAATCACTAGGTTCTCATCAACTTAACTCATTTGCAGCGTTCCTCGAAGAAAAGTTGCATACTTCTTCAGAGAATTCGTTTGTTCAAATTCCTCAGCTGAAGAATATGGCAGAAGGAAAGAAGCCACAGAAAGGAGGAAAGAGGCCTGAGGTCATGACTGCGTTTGAAATCCACGAGGAAATATATGCTGATTATTGCACACTGATGAAGCCAAGTTAGGCAAAAAAAAAAAATCAGCGCAAGGTCGCATTCAAAGGATTGAGCGAGGAGATGGGCAAGGGAATGGAGAATACAGATATGTAACTCCAAAGTACATGAAGAAATTCGCTCTCAATCCTCCATGCCCAAGAGCTCCATTGGCTTTGGTCAAGTGACCCACCGACATCAAGCGTGGTGAGGACTTTCTGAAGAATGGGCCAAGCGCCAAGCCAAATTGGCAAGACAAGCCAATGAGGCGGTGAGGAAATTCAATGAGGACTCTGCTACTGCTGCTTGCTGAGGCCTCTGTCAAGCCAAGAAAATCTATGGCAAAGAAGCCACACAAGCCAAGTGCTTCACCAGCAGTGCCCTCACGGCCAAGTTCCTCAGTTGTGCCCTCACGGCCAATTCCTCATCTTGCTCTGCTCCTCCCAAGTCCTCGGCTGCTCCTACAAAATCCTCGGCAGTTCCGACAAAGTCCTCGGCACTGTGCATCGGCCCACGTGCCAAGGACTGCGAGGCATCTCCATTGCCTCTGGTGTTTCAGCAAGTTCCTCGGTGCACCAAAGTCTTCATCTGGCCCGACTCTGCTGAAGACTAAGGCCACTGGGCGAGGTCCTCGGCCAAGTCCCAAGAAAAGCAATTCGCCTTCCAAGAGCCACACGAAGATGATGAGGCTGATGATGATGAACTTGCGAAATCATCGAGACCGCAGAAAGGGCCGCTAGAGCCAAAGGCACACTGTGCCCCTGCTATTGGATCAAGGCGATCCTAGACTACATTGATCTCGGCACAAGGACCCAAACACTCCTATGCGACTTCAAGTTGACACTGGCCAAAGTCACATCTTGACTCATTTCATCAAGAGGAGAAATGGAAATTTGATCTGACCGGAGATCAAGAAATCATGATAAGAAAGGAGAAACTAACGAAGAAAAAGCGTTGTCAAGATGACAAGCGAAGAACTTATCAAGATCGGGCTGACATCAAAGCCCTCGCGACAAATTTGACTCCTATTATGCTGATTGGCAAGGAGCCAAAGTCAGATTAAATCAACTGACGAAGAAATTCACCAATGTTGCTGCTAGCGCAACATGAAATTCCTCGGTGGAGCCTCGGCTCAGCGATGAAGAACATGCCCACCGTGATGAAGTCGAGCTCTTGAAGACAATGCTAGTTCAGGGCTGATGATCCCATTCCGGCCGTTGAAGAAATTGCGGGGCATCCACTAGTGAGTGCGCTGAAGAAAGCTGAACAAGTCGAGGCAAGCGCATCGATTCTTTGAGGAAAATCAACAGATTCCTCGGCTCCTCCTGCGCCAACACCAACTCCAATTCTTCCATCGCCTCGATGTGAAGAAGACCAAGAGCTGAGAGCGAGCTGCGGTGAAAAGCGGAAAGCATCAGCTGCGTCAAATTCTTCGACTGCGAAGAAAATGAAGCCAATGACCAGCTCCTTTGAAAATCCTATTGATGCTGTTCCAATTTCCTCAATTCCATCAAAGGACCTTGTTCCTTTTGGTGAAGATTATGAGATCCCAAGCGGATCTGATGAAGAAAATCATTCTGCTGCTTCGTCAGAGCAGATTGATGAAGAAATTGAAGTGGAAGCAATCCCTTCAACCCCAATCATTTCCTCGCCTATGCCTCGGTTCACAGGTGAAGAGGCGGTGTTGAGAAATTGAAGAAGATGTGGATATTGGAAGCACAAGCGCCGGTGATGAGCGATGACTTTTGGGAAAGTCAGCATCCAAATCTCCACTCTTCACCCCAATCCAGCAGATTCCTCGGTCCCTGCTCCAACAGTTCAAATGGGCTCTGAAGAAACTCATCCCACTTCATCATCCATGAAGAAATTCCAGCCACTAAGCGTGATGAACCTGCTTCTTGCTGATCCTCGGACTGCACTGTAGAGGAACAAGAAATTCCTCAGCCTGAAGAACCTGAGATTGCGATTCTAGAGGTAGTGATGCAACTCACTGACACTCCACTGCCAAAGCCAAAGAATCCCTTCTCAACAAAGCAAAAGTTCAAGGCTGAAGATTTCTTTGGCGAGCACGTATTCTTCACTGATTACAATCCATATGATTCTGCTCGCATAAGGAAGAGGCGTTTCTGGACTGCCAGTCAAGCCAATTTCTATTCCTCAGTGCTCTTCAACAAAGACAAAGTCTTGATCATGCACATATTCCTCATGTGGACATGGAGTCTCTGCCGGACTTGAGCCAGTCCTCGGTGTTCTTCACGAGCAGGACTTCTGAATTTCTGCTTGACATACGTGATTGGAATGAAGAACTCATTCTTCAATTCTATGCAACGCTGCACATCACGGAGGCAGCTGAAGGCGTGAACTCATGGGTGTTAGGCTGGATGTCGAAAATACTCACTACAAGGCACCCGACAACTGAATTGCTTCGTGCTCTACCACTCAGTCCTCCCTTGATGGTGCTCGTTGTATCTACAACGAACTGAGCTTTCAAATCACTATATGCAAGTCTTGATGAAGCCTTTGAAGCGAGGCAGGCCCCAAGAACCAAATTCCTCGTCAAGGAATTATTGTATGTGCCTCGGACTGTCTATCGGATTACAGCGAAGACAATGAGTCCTATCAAAGGCCACGACTCAAATGATGAAGAAGTCGTTGGCATCATGAAGAATATGCTTTTCAATATCATTCATGGCGTTCCGTCAACTTCCATGATTTCTTCATGAGGACTCGGCAAACATTGCTATGTCACCATTTGAGCTGAAGCCTTATGCCATGGATAATGAGATTCATCGGGACAAGGTCTTCACTCAATTACAAAGGCTGATACTACGAACCACTGCAGCTACTTGCCCCGATTGAAGTCCTCAAGCGGACATTTACCTCGGTGATGACAAGGGCAAGGCAACTGCTGTGATCGATGAAAATTCGTCCATTGGATGGACAGTTTACAAAGCTGCATCCTACTCCACCAATGATGACTACGCCACACATGACTCTGCCGCAAATACCTCGGCCAAGCAAAGTCCTCAAGCCACGGCACCGGGTGATGGTGATCGTGAGTTACTCCTCGGTCTTCATCGGAAGGTTGATCGCAATCATAAATGGGTCAAGCGTCGGTTTGGTTCAATTCTTCACAACATGACCTCAACACACAATGCGGTGAAGAAAAACCACTACTACCTCCATGAAACCTTCAAACGCACTTGGGCTGTTCTTTCAAATGTCTACCACGGAAGAAGCCCGGCGACAATGGGTCTCAAGGAAGAATTTGGTGATGCACCTCCTCCGAAGAAATACAAGAAGGTCAAAGTTCCTTCCTTGGTGGCCAGCTCTATTCTTCATCACGAGACAACGATGAAAATGAAGACTTGGGCGACACTGCGGGAGGCCCTACTACAACAACCGACCCCAACAACGCTGGCGCTCCTTCATCAACTTGAAATTCTTGAGGCGTTAGTCCTCGGTTTGATCCTTTTGGTCATTCGATGACAAAGGGAGAAATTTGAGTTAGTCTTCAAGCGGGTCTATTATATGGGCATTTTTTGTTAAGTTACAACTCTCGTTCTTACGAAACTTTTATTGGATCGAGTTGTAATCTTAAACCCGATGGTGCTTTGATACTTTTGATGCCTTTGTGCTCTACGATACTCTTGATGCGTTATTTTGCATGCTTGTTCCTCATTAATGTTATTACGCATGCTGAATTTCATCAAGCACCATATTTCATCATGCATTTCAAATTCTTCATATTATATGTCAAATCGTGTATGAATTACAAGATATAGGGAGATCTCCATGATTCAACTCTTCAAATGTGCATTGCCTCAAAGCAAATTCCTCACTATGCACATCTTGAGGGGAGTTCTTCTATATCTTGCAATCAAATTCCTCAATATCAGTATTTACACTTCATATGTTTATCCCGTTGAAAACTTAACCTATATTGTCATCAATCACCAAAAAGGGAGATTGTAAGTGCATCTAGTGCCCTTAGTGATTTTGGTGTATTGAAGACTTATAGGTTAAGGGACTAATATGTTTATGAGTGTACACAGGTCTATAAGTCTATGAGGAGTTTGATATTTATAGTGAAAGTCGACCCTAAAATGAAGTTCTTGATTGAAGACTTTGATATTGACTTTACGAAGACTTGAAAGTGGGAAATTGGTGTGACCTTGAAGCTTTGGGTTCATTTGGAACATGGCGGAGATAGCGTTTTCTCTTTCTTGAGAAGAAGCTTTGTTAAAGGGTCGAGAATCGAAAATTTTCCATGCGATGCATCCCTTGAGCAGTTTATCTCATACTGATTCGATCAATTTCTTTGGGCTCTCCGGAGATAATTACTCCTACTCCTACTTATACGATTATCTTGTGTTCTTGCTGACTGAGCAATAACGGAGCTACAAAATGTCGGGCTGCTCCCTAGGCTATAAATAGCCGCCCCTACAACCACTAGTGTTTCTAGTCTCGAATGAGTCGAATGTGGCGAACCCTTTCTCGTTGCACATGGGGGCCTCCTTTTATAGGTTCAAAGGGGTCACCACAGGTGGCAGCGGAGTTCGGAGATGAAATACTCTGCTGAGCTTACAAATGGAAAAACAGTGTGTTGTGTAGTTTGAACGGCATATACAGTGTATAGTGTTACTATGGGCCTCCTATACTCAAAGGGGTGACGACAAGGGAGCAAAAAGCAATAAATGCTGTCCCTATCATCTAAGCAATTATGAGGGGACCGTCAAGTGCACCACTATTTGCCACGATGGTAAGCTTGTCGGTAGCCGCTTATCCGCTGCTCCCGCTGGCTGCCTGACCTCTCGACCTACGCTGGAAGGGTCCCATGGCGACACGTTGGTGGATGGGCTGGGCGGAGATGAAGAAAGGTCACTGCATGACAGAACCTTGCAGTGGCTGAATACTGTCGCGCTCGGGAGCTTGTCGCTCACGAACCTTCAGACAAGCTCCTCTTGCGGGGTCTTGTTTCTTGCGTGCCTTGAGTGGCCTTCGGCAAGCTCCTCTTCTTGGGGCCTTGCCCCAAATATTTTGTTCTTGAATGGCGTCGAAGGAGCGCGGAGGACCTTGGCGGTCACTAGGCAAGCCACTTGGCGAGGTGCTGCTGCTGCCCGTGCTGAGTTCGGGATACTAGGGTACCCTGCTCTAGTACACGGCAGAGCCCCGTGCTGGACCACCTGCAGTGCTTGGCGCTGTTGGGCCAGGCCCAAAACGCGTGTCATGGAGCACGCTTGGCCTAGTTCACGCCGTTACGGCTCTGGACCACCACGTCCCCCCGAGCAGCGCAGCGTCGAGCGTGGTTTCGTTGGAGAGATCGTGGGGGCTTTCTTTAATTGGAAGCGGGCGTCGCCCCTCTCCCTCCTTATAGCTGGGGGAAGCAGGGGCAGGTCGCCCACCTCGCCATTGCTTGTCTCATCTCAAAACCACCCGCTCCTCCCTCCTTCTCTAGTGCGAAGAAGCGGCGCCCCCCCCCCCATCGCCTCCAGCGCCATCAGCGCCATTGACCTCCTCCACCACCTCCACCATGGCCGAAAGCCGACAAAGGAAGCAGCGTGAAGTCGGCGGCGCAGCGGCTCGTTGGCGCTGCGAAGGCGGGCCATCTTGACCCCCCTTTCGGCCTTAAAGGAGCTGCGGGAGCTACTACCTCTTACAGTCGGGCGGAGGCGGGGCGCACCCGTGGGCGAGGTGATCTCCGCGCCGCATCAGAAAGTTTCTGTCGGGTATACCCTTCTTCGCTCTTCTTCTCTGCGGGCTCTACCGCCCTTTTCGAATTCTTTGCGACATCATGAACACCTCGGTCTCCGCCTCCTTGATTTCACCCCCAGCGCTGTCGACCATGGCGTTTCGCACACCTTCGCGAAAACTTTGTGAGAATCCACCCAAGCGTAGCCCTCTTCGCCACTTCTTCATGCCCAGCGTTGAGAGAGGAGAGCCGCTTGCGGTGGGATTGCTTGGATCTCCGGGATCGGCAAGAAAAAGCGTGTCTGGAAGGAGAGCTCCGTGGCAAGTGGGAGGAGTGGAGAGCCGATTGGTGTTGGATCATTGAGGAGAACCGCAGCCCTTCACATGGCGCCAAAATCCCATAGTCTTGTGGCAGCGATGCTTAACAACTTGGCGCGGAGGATGCTAGGCTAAAGGTGCCGTGACCGAATCTTGCGCCTCGGGCATGCGGACTCACTTGTAAGTATTTGTTGGTAGCGGATTTCCTAAATCGCCGCATCGCTCCCTTGCAGGAAGGAGGAAACCTGCTTGGGAGTTCAAAATCGGCCGAACATCATGAGGCTGCGCCCGGCCTCAACTGGAATTTCACCGTCTTGGAGCTAGATGCAATGCTCTTGGAGCTGTTCAAGCCGACCAGATCACCCAAATGGTTCATGTTGGGGGGTCGTCCCTTTGTGCAACAACTCTTGGCTCGACCGCATCCGTGCGATGATGCTGTTGTGCGATTCCCATGGGATCGTTCAACAGCAGCAAGCCCGCCGACGGCGTCGTCGCAACGATTCTTCCGATAACTTGGAAGAAGTGCCAATTCGCGCCGACGAGCGAGTGGCTCACCAGCGACACCACCGGCGCCCGAGCTGCAGCGCGCCTTCGCCACCAGGCTGGAGGCGGCGGAAGCTGCTGCCGCTGGTGGTCGGGTTCACCGTGGAGGCGGAGGCAGCAGGCGGCAAGCCTTCCGACCGAGAAGGAGCTTGCCGTAGCGGAGGAGCAAGCCGAGGCGAAGTTGAGCGAGCGAGCCTGCGAGGCGCCTCCCCCACCTTGGATAACTTGCCGCGGGAGGACTGCAGCTCCACCAAGAAAGCGCCTCCATAAGAACCCGGGAAGTGGCGGGGCGGCGGGCAGACCAACAGCCCGTCGCGCCGCCTGCAGCTCCACAGCGAGCAAGCTTCTGTTGCACAGGGGTGCCTCATGCCGCCACAAGCTGGGCGGGGCCTTCTTGGGACCCGCGGCTCCCGCCAAGCGTCAGAGGAGCCTACTCTTCCAGCTCGTCGCACGGGCGGGCGGAATTCGACTCTCCGCTCTCCGCCGAGAAGAAGAAGAAGAGTAAGCTTCTTGTGCTGTACTTGTAATCCTTCAATTTGGTTGCTTTGTCTTGTATCGACTTGCTTCATTACGAACCCTTTCCTTTTTCGGGCGGCTGGCTCGGAGGCGTCGAAGAGCCAAGACCCGGTGGTTGTCATCGAGGCGATCCCCGTGGCGGCAGGAAGCGCGTCTGAGACCCCTTGCGGACCGGCAACCCTTCCTGAGCAGCCCCAGCACTGGCCCCAGCGTAAGTATTTGGTTTATTTCTTACGGTTAGGTGTGCATGGGTGCTCCTTCTTTAATGATATCGACTTGTTGATTTGTGTAGGAAGCAGAGCAGCCTCATCAGGGAGGGCAGAGGTGGCTCGAAATTCCGTCTGCTTCATTTCGCCGCCAAGGGAGAATTCTCCGACAAGGGCGCTCTCCGGCAAGGGAGGCTTCTCCGACAAAGGGAAGTTTCTCCGACAAGGGCAGCGCCAGGCGATCCTCCAGTGGTGGAGACCCATGACCTGAGATCCCATCGCAGGTAACCCTTTTGCGTGACAACTTCCCTTGGATTATTTTCTTCTGTTCTTCTTTTGAACATTTGCTTGGTATTCTTTCTTTTACGATCGTCGGATCCATCTGCATGAGAGCCGATGGAGGCCCGAGTTGCAGCGAAGGAGGCCTTGCGGCAACAATGTAACGCCGCCAACATGGAGGAAGAGGCCGGCGCCGATGGGTCCGCCCGGCGAGAGGCGCCAAGGCTGCTGCCGCAAAAGGCTGGGGAGGTCAGCGATCGTCTTGGCGACCACGAGGCCCGCGGGGCGCCAGGGCGCTACACCGACCCGCCGATCCCTCCGCCACCGATGCAGCACCAGGCTCGAAGAGCCCCAGCCAGCGCCTATCCCGAAGGCGGTGTGGTGTCTTCATCAAGCTTCCATAGGGTCGAGCTCGAGGCCGGTCGAGGGAGACCTTTGACGAGGCTGCTCATCTCCGCTGGCTGTCGCTGGTTGTGGCGCCAAGCAGACAGGCGGCGAGTCGAGGGAGGAGCAGCTCTTTGAAGAATTTGTTGTCGCTCTACCGCGCCCGACAAGCTAAGCTGGAGTCGGGGAAGCACTTGTCGCGAGGCGGGAGCTGACATGGAAGCAGCAGAAAGAGCTCGTGGCGCCAACCAAGCCCTCTCGGGATGTAGCGAAGCGGGAGCAACTCTCGGCGCCTGGCCTACATCCTTGAGAAGGCTGAGGTCGAGGACAGCGACTTCTTGCTGGCGAGAGCTATCTGCACAGAAAGTGAGTTGGCGCAGCGGAAGATCAACCTTGATAGCTATGAGGAAGAGCTGCCCGGCTGTGAGCAATCACTTGGCGGAGCTCTCCAAGGAATCAAGGGCGCTGCCGCGGCTGCGAGAGCCGCCAAGAAGGAGTTGGAGGCGAGGTGACACAGGCTGGAGGCCACCCTCGAGAGCGAGGAGGTCACTCACGTTGTTGAAGCCTGGCGAAGAAGGTGCCTACACTCTTGGCGAGTTGCAGGCCGTCTCTGTTGAGAGGATCAAAACTCGGCCATGCCAAGGACTCCAAAGGCAGATCTAGAGCTGAAGCTGACCACCTTGATGGAGGCTTGGATGGGCGCCAAGGAGCGGAGGTGGGTCTGTTGGAGAAGATCAAGGCCAGCGAGGAGCTCTTTGGCGGCTGCCACGACTGCCCATAACACCTTCAAGGAGAGCGTGATGCCTTGGGCGGAGGTCTTGTGGATCTGCCCGCCATTGACAAGGAGCTGATGGAGATGGGGATGGTGGATCTCGGGTACTCCACCGACGAGCATCTCAACCCAGCGCCAAGCTCAGCCTGTTCCTCAAGGCGTGGTGGCGGCTCTCCAGCGACTCGGGAAGAGATCCCAAAGCAGCTGGCCGGCGAGTCGCGCCAAATCTGTCGGGGTCTCAGGAAGGTCTTGATGAAGGTGGCCTTCCGCAATCCAGGCGTTAACCATAGCGTCCTCAAGTCCTTGCCGCCGGCTGCCGATGTTGAAGCGCTCAAGGCCCTTATCGCACCATTGTGGACAGGGTGGCGGGGTCAAGCGGGTCGATGGCGACCCGCGTGAACAGGCCGCCAAATTTATCTTTCCTTATCGTTGTAGACCATGTTGGAAAAACAATTTATTAGATCTGCGACAAGTTATTTTGTAATATACTCTATCTTAGGCAGCGATTGCAATGTTATTTCCTTTACTCGATTCCTTCCTTTGTATGTTTGTGCCCTCGCTTTTAGGGAACTTGTGGTAGCGGGCACCTTTGCCATGGCCTGAGTGCGGGCGTCAGCAGCCTTCTTTGGCGATGCCACCTCCGACAAGCAACCTTATGGCAACTGTTGCAGCTCACTTAAGTTGTTGGCGGACTCGAAACAAAGTAAAGTAGCGACCAGCTCTGAGTTGGTTCCTCCGCGCACAGAGTTTTCCATACAAAGTACTATCGTTCGAGGAAGATAACTTAAAATTTAAAGCGGACTGCTCAAACTTTGGCAACTTAGCTTTTACGTCGTTTGCTTCCGGCAAGGCGATACTTCCTCGGCGACACTTGGTGGCCCACCATTATCTTCTCCTTCCCCGGCTAACTTGTGGGTGGATGAACCTTCCTTTCTTTGAGAAGAAAGAAGAAAATAAAGTTATGGAGCCTAGTGGCTCGTTATTGCTACGGGTGTGGATCTGCACAAAATGTCGGATATACATGCAAAATGATTATGAAAGCATGAAATTGACAAGTTGTGCGCGACACATGAGTTTCTTGATGCGAAGGTCTGCGCCCGGCTTTGTACAAAGGATTACATGCAACATCGGCAAGACTTGTACAAAAGGTGGTTGCGGAACAGGTTCGGCAACGCGCCCTATAGGTAAAACTTGAAGATGCTCAATGTTCGAGGAGTTGCTCACGGAATGCCATCTTGGTCTCAAAGGCGGACAGCGCCGGGCCTAGTGACTCGTTTCACCCGATAAGGGCCTTCCTACTTTAGGCGTCAACTTGTTGGAATTCTTGGCGGACTGAGCAGCGCGAAGAACAAGTCGCCTTCCTCGAAACTTCGGCACTAACTGCGGCTATGGTAGCGGCGCAAAGCTTGCTGATAACGAGCAGCTCGTCTGCAGCCGACACTGAAGCGGTCCTCTGGAGGAGGCAGCGCGTCATCTTATCGCAGCTGCTCTTGCTCAAGCTCATCATAGCGAGTACTCGGGTGACCCGTATATGAGTTCCGTGGGGAGAACTGCCTCTGCTCCATAGGCTAGAAGCGAAAGGTGTGCGGCGATGGCTCGATTTGGCGTCATCTGATCGACCAAAAGAACCACCGGCAGCTCCTCAATCCGATTTCTTCCGCACTTGTGCAGCTTTGTCGAAAGTTCTGGTCTTGAGTCCTCCAGCACTTCAGCATTGCTCTCTCTGCTTGACCGTTGCTTCTCGGATGAGCAGAAGCAAAAGCAGACCTTGGCGCCAAGATCTTGGGCGTATTGCATGAAGGTGCGGCTCGTGAATTGTGTCTTTGTTATCGGTGATGATCCTGTTAGGAATCCCAAAGCGGCAAACAATTGACTGAAGAACTGCTGCTTGTCTTGTCACCTTCCTCCTGCTTCCACTTCGGCCACTTTGTGAACTTGTCGATTACACGTACAAGTACTCAAAGCCCCGACAACTTCGGGGAAGGGGCGAGATGTCGAGCCCCAGACGAAAATGGCGGGATAAAGGGATTGTCTGGAGAGCTTGAGTTGGCTGGTGTATCTGTTTGGAATGGAACTGGCACGCTTCACATTTGGTTACTTGTGCGATTGCATCACGGAGGGCTGTCGGCGGAAGAAACCTTGCGGAAAGCTTTGCGGCAAGTGCTCTTCGCCAATGTGGTGACCACATATGCCTCCATGTATCTCTGCCAGCAACCTGTCCATCTTCGGTGAATACACTTCAATTTCACACCGTTGAGTCTTCTTACATACATGCGTGCTGTCGACAAACTGGTACATACTTGACTGCGGGCTACTCTCTCCGCTTCTTCTTGCTCTTGGGAAGTTCTCTGTGCGGAGGAAATGGACAATCTACTGTGCCCATCTTTGGAGCTTGCGGCTCGACAACAAGGATCTAAAGGCACATCTGCTGCTGCGGGAACATCCGCTTCTCTGGCAGAACCTGCGGTTCGGCGGAGCTTGATGTTCCCGACAAGCTTGCGGAACAAAACTTGTCGGGGCGTGCGCTTCAGCAAAACAAACCCTAGGGCTTGTCGGAGGAGTGCTCCTTCGCACTCTTTGTGTTGATCTTGGGGCCTTCTTGGCGGCGACTTGGGTAGCTCTGCTGGAAAATAGTCACGAAATCAACTTCCTCTTCTTGTTCTGTCCGAGTTGATGGTGTTATAGTTGGTTGAGTCAGCTTGAGCACAAAATCCCTGGTTCCACGAGTAACTTGAGTCACGGCGCACTTTGTGAGCCATCAACAATATCATTACGAGCTCTTGGAACATGTTCCATTTGCGAGGCCTTCAAAGTGTTCTTCTAGCTTTCTCACTTCATCGGCGTGGGCTTCCATCAGCGGACTCGATAATCTTTGTTTACTTGGCGGACGACAAGCTGCGAGTCACCACGACAATGAGCTTCTTGATCCCAAGGTCCTTTGCTATCCACGAGTCCGGCAAGCAAACCTTCATACTCTGTTGTATTGTTTGTTGCTTGCTCCTTGGGAAAGTGCATTTGGACTATGTACTTGAGGTGTTCTCCGGTGGGTGCGATAAGCGATACGCCCTTTGGCACACTTGCGCTTGCAGCGAAGGCACCATCAAAGTACATCAGCCACTCTTTGCTTGCTTCCTTGGCGGGATGCTCGTCTCGGAATTTCTTCATCTTGCGTTGGCGTCCATTCTGCTATAAACTCTGCCAATGCTACTGCTTTGGATAGTTGAAGTGCTTTCAAACTTGAGGCCAAAGCTTGACAGTTCAGCCCACTCGACAATCCTACTGTTGCTACGGATTTTGCAATATCCTCTTTAGAGTGGCGAGTGGCAGTTGTGATCTCATGTGCTTGGAAGTAATGGCGCAGCTTTCTGAGGCCATGAGGAGGCAACAATTTCTGCACACAGTACCTTGACCTAGCTCCTGCAGAAGGGCTGACAAATTAAATTGGTAGCTGCACCATCCTTTTACGCATCTTCTGCTCGTCTCGCAGATCCGTCCTTATCGAGACCAGAGCTTGTCGGTGAAGCCCCTGCTTGTCCTGGATGCATCTGCCTTGGTTGCGGCTCAGTCATCCGCCTCCCTTTCCACTACTAACGCAGCACTAACCACTTGATTGGTTGCCGCTATGTATAGCAGCAACTTCTCTTGTGGCCTAGAGTGCGACAAGTATTGAGTGGAGGACAGGTACCTCTTCAAGTCTGCGGCGCAGCCTCCGCTTCGAGTCCATCTCATTGGACCTGCCTTTTCCAAAATCTTGAAAAATGGCGGGGCTCTTCGCAGAACCTAGAGATAAACCTTTGAGAGCAGCCGCATAACCGGCAAGTCTTCATACATCCTTGGCCGCGGTTTGGTGCTTCAATATGCTCAATGGCCTTGATCTTGTCGGGATTGGCTTCAATTCCCGGTGAGACACGAAGAACCCGAGAAGCTTGCGGAAGGAACTCGAATCGCACTTCTCGGGGTTGAGCTTGAGGTTGATCTTGCGCAGATTTGCAAAGGTCTCATCTAAATCTTGAACCAGAGTTGCTTTGTCCTTGCTCTTGACCACTATGTCATCCATGTGAAGCTTCTACATTTCTGTGCATTTTGCGGCTCAAAAGCGTCATGGACTACTCTTGCAAATGTTGAACCAGCATTCTTCAAGCCGAAAGGCATCCGTACAAAGCAATATGTGCCACATGGGGTGATGAATGCGGTTTTCTCTTCATCCTCTTATGCCATGAAGATCATGATATCCTGAATATGCATCAAGAAATGAAAGCAAGATCACATCCAGCCATGGAGTCAACAATCTGGTCGATCTTGGCAAGGAAATGGGTCTTTGGGACAAGCTTTATTAACATCTGTGAAGTCGATACAAAGTCTCCATTTCCCATTTGCCTTGCGTACAACTACGGATTGGCCAACCACGTGGATGGAGCACTCCTCGACAAGGCTGCTGCTTCCAACTTCTTGATCTCTTCTGCAATGAATTCTTGGCGCTCCCTGCACCTTCGACTTTACGCTTGGCGGGCGCGCATGAGGACAGACAGCTAAGTGGTGCTCAATTACTTTCACAGGAACACGGGGATGTCGGGACGGTTGCCATGCAAACACGTCGACATTAGCCGCGAGAAAACAACGAGCTCGCCTTCCTATTTAGGGTCAAGAGTAGCGATGGTGAAGGTACCACGGATGCCGTCCTCCTTGGCGGGCACCTTCTTGGTCTTGGTGGAGCCGCCATCGTCTTCTTGCACTTGCGGTGGAGCTCGATGGTGCGTCCTCGGCGGTAGCGCAGCACTCGAAGAATGCGCTTGCGGAGTGGGCATCGAGCTCTTGCGGACAAAGTGGTCTTCTTCTTCCCCGGGGAGCTTCAGCGGCAAGTGATTTGCTATCTGTTGCAGCAGCTGCCTCTCGGTAAATCTTGTCGGCAGAGATAAGAGCATCCTTCTTGTCGCCATGAACAGAAATGACACTTATCGGGCCGGGCATCTTGAGCAAGTTGTATGCATAATGAGAGCTGCCATGAACTTGGCGAGTCGCTAGGCGGCCAAGTATCCCATTGTAAGGTAATGGAAAATCAACAACGTCGAACGTGACCCTCTCGGTCCTGAAGTTTAGCTTCGCTGCCAAATGTTACAAACAGCGTGATCTTCCCCTTTGGCTTGCTCCTTCACGGGTTGATTCCTTGGAATGTGCCGATCTCTTGAGCTTCGCCGTCGGGAGTTTGAAGCTTACGGAGCCACCAGCGGAGGAGATCAGGTTTAAGCCGGCCCGCCCGTCAACTAGCATCTTGGTGACCTTGAGGTTGCGGATAGTTGGTGAGACCAACATCGGCAAGCACCCGACCTCGATTATGCGATCAGGGTGGTCCTCAATATCAAAGATGATAGGCGTGCGGACCATTCAGAGGCTGCGTGACTCTACGGATGGATTATGCTGCATTAACTTCCGCATCCATTGCTTGAGTTGGCGGTGTGAAGTATGCGAAGCTTACCGCCGTCAACATAGAGGACCTCTGTTGCTTTCTGAAATTCCTGCTCATCGATCTCGTCGTCTTCCATATCTTCATCATCATCATCGTCTTCATCCTTGTCACGGCCGGCGAGAGTGCTGTCTCCATATTGCTGCGCTGCTTGGCCTTGCCCTTGGCGTCCTCCCGGCAGTGTCGCTTCTTGCCAACTCCCCGGCACCTTCCTGGGCCTTCTCCTTGTCGCGCCTTTTCGTACTCAGCCTTCTCTTTGTTCAACAAGCTGCTCGACCTTCTTGCAGCTCTGGAGGTCATGGCCCTTAGTGCGGTGGATCTTGCGGTACTATTTGTTGGAGCTGTCACCTTGTCGGCCGCCGCACGACTTGGCGGTCGGTGTCAGGTGACAACCTCCCTGCGGAGCCGCCAACCTTGGCCTTCTTGGCGCCACCTCCGTTGCTTGGGACTGCTTTCGACAACTAGTACCTCTTTGCCCTTCTTCTTCCTGTTGTTCCATTGCCCGACTCTTCCTTGCAGGCGGTCTCCTCCTTTGTCGAGATCCATGCTTCAACATTCTCTCAGGAGTCTTCTTCCTTCTTCAGCCGTGCACACTTATCGGCCAGGCATATAGCTCGTTGGCGTCCTTGACTTTGCACATAGCCATCTCCTCCCTCATCCTGCGGTTCCTTGCGTTTTGATGAAGCAGCTGATCCTGCCTTGCGGAGGGTGGACATGCTGGGATGTTATTAGTGCACTGCAGCTGAATCTTTGAATGAACTTGCGGGGACTCTCCTTCCTTACAGGCGAGCAGGTGAAGGTCGCTCTCTTGGCCATGAGGCTTGTGGCGCTTTGTGAAGGCATCGACAAGCTGATGGCATAGATCTGCCCAAGAGGATATGGAGCTGTCCGGCAAGTGCATGAGCCAAGATCGACATTGGGCTTGAGTACCGGTGGAAGTAGTTGGCGAGGATCTTGTCGTCTCGTCCCCGCAGCTTGCACCGCGATGGTGTAGATCTTTGAGGAACTCCGGCGGATGTATCCTGCCATCGTACTTCTCTGGAACATCTGGTTTGAAATTCTTCTTGTCAGACCTTTGGACTTGCCGCAGCTCACGAGTGAGCAGCGGGGCAACCTACCGTGTCGGCAAGTTGCTGGTTCCCCTAGCGCATGCATATCGACAGAGGCCCAGCGCTGGTCGGATTGGCGTCGCGCTTCTCTCGGCGCTCGATGCAAGTTGGCGTCTTCTTGTTGCCGTTCTTGAAGAACTTGGCGCTGATCACGCGAGCTCGTGGATTCGATAAAGCGGTGGAGTCGTTGTCGAGAGTGGATCCACCAGTTGGTGATCTTGGCCTTACGGATGGAGAGTGCATGGTGGTTGCACCCCGCATGTTTAAATCGCCACCGGCTCATGCCTTGTCGTCTCGCCCGCGGAAAGGGCGCGATTGGTTGCGCGGGTATCGCCGTTAGCAAAGCCGATGAGACTCGGATGGTGGTCCTCCATTAAATCGACCTTGTCGGCTGTTGGAGGGTAGTCTAAAGCATTTGAGCTCTGCCAAGGCTTCTGCTGGAGTGGTGGGTGGCAATGGTGAGCAGGCGCGAGGCGGGATATGCTCGGACTTCTATCTATGTTAGAAGGAGCAGCATCCCGTCCGAGCGATAAATACTCCGCTTCGTACCCGACATCTTTGGCGTGCATGCTGGTCTTGAGGAACTCGGGATCCTCTAGCAGGCCTTGATCAGCGGCGTATGGTACTATGAATACCATGGCGTTGTCGGTCCGTGCCTCTGAGATGGGCGCGATGCGTGTATGGGCGCGCGAGTCTGCGCCGCCTTGTCCTTGGACTTGGCAGCGTCGTGAGCTCCCTCGTCGGCGCCCGTTCTTCCGCCGGTGTCTTCCCCGCCATCCATTTGCTCGGTGGTGGCGGGATCGATGTGGACGGCTCTGCTGCCGCCGAAGCCTTCTTCTTTGGTGGCATGTTGATGAAGATGATGAAGATGTTGCTCGTGTGAGCGCGGATCAGGTTCACACAGCCTCGCGCCCCCTACAGCGCGCCAAAGATGTTCGGGGAAGCTGATCGTAACCCACGAACACCTATGGGACGGCGGACCTAGTCCCTTTCGGTTTGATGGGGGCGGAGATTACCGCGAAAAGAGCAGATCGGCGATGCACCGCAGCAGTTTACCCAGCTTGGAGCTCTCGGAGAGATAATACTCATCTCACTGCTGCTTATGCGATTGTATTGTGTTCTTGCTAGGGAGCAATAGAGAGCTACATGACCTAAGCGTGTGTGTGTAGTCTTGAATGAGTCCAACCGAACCAGCGAACCCTTTCTACGTTGCACATGCAGGCCTCCTTTTATAGGCTCAAAGGGGTCACCCGCAGTGGTGTAGCGTAAACAAGGGCAAAATGGGAAAATGAGTTGCGGTTGGTACACGACTACAGGTGTATAGTGTATTCTACCTAACTCTGGCGGCAAGGGACAAAAGCAATAAATGCCCGTCCATGTCGTCTAAACAGTGCGAGAAAGGGACCGTCGAGTGCGCCACCGCTTGCCACGATGGCTCTCTTGTCGGCGCCGCTCTCGCTGCTCCCGGCGGCTGCACAGCCTCTTGACACCTACGCTGGAATGGTCCCATGGCGACACGTTGGTGGATGAGCTGGGCGGAGATGAAGAGTGGTTCACGGCGAGCAAGCGCCTTGCAGCTGGCTGAATCCTTGTCGGCCTTCGGAAGCTTGTCGCTCACGGAGCCTTCCCGTAAGCTCCTCTTGCGGGGCCTTGTCTTCTGCGTGCCTTGAGTGGCCTTCCGGCAAGCTCCTCTTGCGGGGACTTATCTCCTTGCCTAAATACTTTGTTCTTGAATGGCTCCAAAGGAACTATGGAGGACCTTGGCGGTCACCGAGCAAGCCTTGCCCAGAGTGCTGCAACTGCCCGTGCGAGTTCGGGATACTAGGGTACCCTACTCTAGTACACCGACATCGACCCCTAAAAATGAAGTTCTTATTTGAAGACTTTGATATTCTGAAGACTTCTGAAGACTTTGAAAGTGAAAGAAATTGGTGTGACCTTAAAGACTTGGTATTCATAGGAACATAGGCGTGAAGACTTTTGTTTCCGTGGTTTGTTTCTCTTTCTTGAGTCATTGGAAACACCGTGCTATTAAAAGTCGAGGAAATAGTAAGGAAAAATTTCCATGTGATGCTCAACTCAAAACCCTACATCTACCAATCCCTTGAGTGAAGCCTTTGGAAATCTCATACAGTTCGGTCAAACTTCTTGATGTGAGAGCGAAGTTCTTACAGTTCTTGAGAATTTATTCGGCCGAGTTAGGAATTCACCGGTCTTGGATTGCCTACGATGAGGAACATGATAGCCACGAGGAATTTGGGATTCAAATTTCCAACCGTTCTTGTACTTGCGCAGCCTTGCTGTTCAAAATATCTTATCCACCTAATGGTCATATCATTGAAGGGCATTTATGTCTTATCATGTCGGGCTGCTCCCTAGGCTATAAATAGCCGCCCCTACAACCACTAGCTGGTTGGCTGCTCCGTAGAAACTTGACACTTGTCATTTGAGAGCAACCCATCCTCAGGGACTTTGACGAAAATCATCAGTGAGGAAAACCCAAACACCAAACCCTACAAACCCAAAGTGATTGAGCATCATTGAAGAGATTGATCCTGCGCGTGGATCCGGCGCTTGTTACCTTTGAAGGCTGTGCTTCTTCGAACGGTTAGGCGTCATGGTCTAGAAACATCAAGAGGAATTGTGGATCGCCAGGTGACCAAGTCTGTGAAGGTTTGGAAATGCGCTGAAGACTTACCACAGTGATTGGGCCGAGTGCATGTGACCTTAGTTCAAGGAGAATCTGGTGAGGACTTGGTGTCACGAGCTGCGTGCTCAGTGGCTGGGTGTCGGGACTGTGTGTCCTCGAGTTTAAATACTCGGCCGCTCAACAGGCGTACAAGCTGAGACAGCAGTTGGAACTGGTCTACAAATCATTGTCTTCACCAACCTAACTGGTTCTATTTCCTCAACCCTTTCATTTCCTCATTCTTTGTGTTGAGTGTTCATTCATATACACGTTTGAAGACTTTATTGAAGACTTTCTCAATTTCCTCGATTCAATATCTTGATCTGTTTGTCTTCATCTTGTGCTATCCACTGTTTCGCTTTCTATACTCTTTGATTGTCTTCATTTCATCATGATGACCATGCCCGCATTCTCTTATGCTTACTTCCAGTACTTATTCAGCTGCAAGTAGTTCTTAGCTAAGGAATTTCCTCACCGGCAAATTCCTCGATGAAGAATTCATAAAATAACCTATTCACCCCCCCTCTGAGTCGATATAGCGCACTTTCAATGTAGAAGACCAATGTCTTCATTGCTCCTTCAAGCTTTGCGAGGCGATGAATGCTCTTTGATAGGCCATCGAGTTACTTTGATGATGTGATATATTGTCGGCGAGATACTCATGGTCATCAACAAAGAAGTGCGAGGGTATGGCGTCATGTGTGATGCTTCATCATGCTTTCGACATCGACTCATGTCGGGTTACGGCTTATGAACTATGCTCGGTGCATCGCGGTGGAGTTGACATCGAGTTCAAACAACTCTCCGAGTGGGTAGGCCTGTGAGCTCAATGAGGTCAAGGCTTTGGCTTCATGATGAACATTTCTAGTCACCACTCGAGAACCCATGTCTTTGTGTCTCTGTAGCAGCCGAATGTGGAGGTAGCATAGGGGTGAAGCACAAGTTCTTCATTCCGTGCCCTTTATGCATGTGAAACCAAGTGAGCGCATCATAGAAAGCAATCAAGTGCTTCTTCTAAGCACGGCGGTCCGGCAATGGCCGATTAATCGAGCGCATATGAGGGAAAATCGCCCTTGATCATATAGACGCATGAATAATAGCTTCTGCTTGATAGCTCGAGAATGATATCCTGTGGCCTTGTGTGGGGTTCTTTGCCTTTGTCGAAGAAAGTGTTGGCGACTTTGAAGCCATTTGCATTGAAAAAGAACTGTTGTTGAATTGGCGGGTGCACGGAAACCTTAGCGATCTTGGCCCGACTTGGACTGAGGGCCTATCACTCAATATGATAGTCAAACTGAGGACCCGGAGGCATGAGGCGGAGGGACCAGAAACGGGTCATCTTCTTTGTGACTAGCTACGCCATAGTTGTATGCTTGCTCGATTGTGTAGGGCCTTGGTGGCGGGCTGAAGCCGATGGCGACAGCTGAGGCTTCAGGCTTTTCGGCCAGATGCTTGAGGAGCGATGGCCTCAGTGGCTTGAGCACATTTCGCTTCGGTGGCCAGAGGAGGCAGTTGTGTACAGGCTCCACGTTGGCTTGAGCCATGACCACGTCATTAGCTTCATTGGTGTTGGAGGTGGCAGCCTCAATGTTTTCAACCTCCACTTGAGGAGGCTGGAGGGTCGAACCTGCGCGTTGATATCAGTATAACTTCTTGATTCTGAGGGGTGTAGGGACACGTTCTTCTTCTTCTTAGGTGTCTTGACTGTGATGCGTGCGGGATTGTCTTCGGCAGCTTTGGCAGGACTTCGAGAGACATTCCGCGGTTGGGTGGCCACGAAAACACTTGTCGTGCTGACAGGTTGGTGGTGCACTTCTCATACAGAGCAGCTTCGAAAAGAGGTACTTGAGGCCTTTGACCTTTCGAAGCCTGCTGGCTTCTTGGCGGCGCCTTTGGAGATAGGGGTTGCACGGGCCTCAAAGTCTTCCTCTTCTTCTTGCTGTTGTTGTTGTGAGTGATGACTTCTTGTTGGGGAGTACTAGGGAGTCTTGTTGTTGCAGGCGATCAGCCCATGAAGCATCGAGCAATTGGTGGCGTCGGGCGACCAATCTTTGATGAGTTCTCTGTTAAATGCAGACATGCGATGATACCACATTGTACTCGATTTGAGGAAGAACTTCATCATCTTCAACATTGTCATGGTGACCAATGTCTTGGCGATGATGGGATCGGCTGCTGGAATCTCTTCAACCGAGGCCTCGTGAGGCAGAGCTCATGAGCAGATCATCTCGAAGTTCTTGGGTTGCCGGCCAGGGACAAACCACGGGAATGGGTTCAACAACCAAGGGCTCAATAGGAGCAGCCCGATTCTTCTTGGTCTTAAGCTTCTTCTTGGAGGAGCAGCGCCGGGCGTCAGGATTTTTCCTTTTACGGCCCAGCCTCGGCAGCCTGGTCTTCTTACTTGTTCGAAGCGGTTGATGGGACCTTTAACCCGAGCGAGTCATGCTGCTTAGGAAGACTATGCGGGGTTCTTCCTGCCTTGAAGGTGCGGCTTGGTGAGGTTGAAGACTTCTTTTTCTTTGCAGCCATCACAGAATTCGATGCCGGGGCGGCCAAGAAACTTAAGCTTTTCAGCCTCATTGTGAGCAAGCACGCGCTTGTCGGCCCGAGCCTTCATGCACTCACGAGAGCCTCACAGCTTCTTCACGCTTCTTGACAAAGGCTTCCTTGAGGTGGTGCAGCATGACCTTGAAGTTTTTGCGTCTTGCAGCTGAGTGCAGCCATATGCTTCTTGGCGAGCTTTCTCATAGTCAATCTTGTGCTTGATTCAACAATCCACTTGAGCAAAGCTAGCTCGAAGCAATGGCTCCATTGAAGGAGGCAGCGAGGCCAATAGGAAGTTGGAGATCTTCAAAGCTGATGTTTGGTGTGTCAAACCACTCATCAATGAAGTGATGAATGATTGCCACATCAAAGAGAGGCAATTTTGAAGATTTACGCTTCTTCTTTGCTCTTGATAAGTTGCTCAAGAGCATCATCTGCAGATCGTCATCACTTGCGAGATCAATGTGCTCTTCACCGCGAGAATGGTAGCGAAGTCGATGTCGGTTCGATGTTCTTGACAATTTTCTTTCTCTTCTCCGTCTTGTTGGAGATCTGGATTGATCTTGAGGCGTGCTTGGCTTGGGAGGTGCGATGGCAGTGGCTTCACCGTGAAGCTTTTGGAGGGCAGCTGACTTTGGAGCCTTGACTTTCTTAAGCCTGCGGCTTTGGAGCAGGAGCAGGAGCTGAGGCTGAGGGCTTCATCGGACTCGACATCGTCATCGAGTGATCCACTTTGGCACCTTGGACCAGGATGTAGGTGATGAGGCCATCAAGGTTTCAAAAGCGGACCCGATGACATTGGGTTCAGACATCACGTGAGCCGTCGGCACGCGGGAGCGAGAGGGACCAGGGTTGAAGTCTAATCCCAATGACTTCTTGTTTTCCTTCGCGAAGCCTTTGCGTCTTTGGAAATTCGGCTTGAAGAGATTGTTGTCCGCGACACGAGCAAAGAGCGTTGGGTCGGCATTCTCAAGGTGAGGTCCACGGACCATGCAAGGATAGAAACAATGTGCAATAACTTCACCATGTTCTTGGGAGAAAGGCCTCGAAGAATATCACCCCAAGGGCATCGATAACATTCTTCTCGGCATATTCTGTGTGGCCAGTGTACTTGAACCCTTTGTTCAGCCCAATATCGATGGATCCATTGGATTCGCGTCTTGCGATTATTGTAAGTCTCTTACGGATCTGTTTTGTACAGCTCTGCGAGGTCATCGAGCGAGATCTTTTGAGGTTACCTCACTGTTGTCTGCTGCCCTTCTGATTGATTTCTGAAGCCATGAATTTCAAACTGAATGGCTTCACGTTCAAAAACTTCAAAGGCTTGCGTTTGCTAAGCAGAGACATGAACTGGTTTCGGGAGAGTTAGTTTGATCTTTGTAAGAATTCTGCAAGCGAATGCAAACTATGAGAACCAAAGGGATTCTCCCATGGACATGTACTGTGACAGACATTAGAATCACGAGGGAAGGGAAGAGGTCATATGCATTCTCGGAAGACTTTGAAGATAAATCGGTTTGAAGACATTGACCTCATGATGCGAAAACATTCCTTATCTGGCTGAGAGTTGGGTTCCAGATTTATGCGAATCCATGAATAAGTACAAGTGAGGAATCTACCTAGTTGTGAAGCTTAAGTGAATATACTAGGCGATCTGAGATGTAAGCAGAATAGATCTAACATAGTATGGGCATAAACCAATTTTGGCAAGTAGGATGAATCTTGAAGATCAAAAGATGGTAAAATAGAGTTATATTTACCGCTTGAAGAACTGCTGGGCAGGAGGAAAGGAGGCCGGCGGTTCAATCCACCGTGCCCTAACTTGGCGACGGAGGACACCCTCTGGCGGCGGATATGAAGATGTTACGTGGCGGCGTGAAGGCGTCCCGGAGAGAGTCACGGCAGCTAAGCGCTTAAATCGCCCGGCGTCGTCGAGAGCTAGCGGTGGCGCTAGGGTTTTAGCCGAGGTGGAGAGGTGGAAGAAGATTTTCTTTACCCGCGGGGGACAGGTATTTATAACGAGGTGTCTTGACGCAGCGGCGCAATTCTGTGAGTGCCTGGCGGTTCACATCTGGGGCACATAAGCATGCATGCACGCATGCTACGAGTTGTCCCACGTTCCAACGCTCACTGAGTTTGTCCGATGGTGGTTCCGGCTTCTCCGAAATTCAACGATAGAGATGAATCATTTAAAACAGACTTAAATTTTGTCTCGTGTCTTCTGGCGACAAGGGCAGCAGAGAAGACATTCGACAGTTTCAATACAATGCATATGATTTGAACGAGATAGAGTTTGAGATAGAAAGCATAGAGAGATTAGGGTCGATCACATTCACTTAGTTCAAAAGATTCAACTTGAAGACATAGCTATATATATATATATATATATATATATATATATATATATCGAACAGACATGCCAAATCAACATAGTGAAGAAAATCATGAAGATAAGTTGAAGTTGAAGACAAATCAAATGCGAAGATATTGCAGAAATAGCATGCCATGAGTGAAACACTTCAAAGCAGAGAAATTTGGTGGTGGCATTACCTTTGTATAGGAAGTATTAGACCCAGACACGGCGCGCAATTATCGTGGCGCTCAAAGTCAAATTCCACGTTAATGTATTCAAACACAGAATATAAGTCTTCATTGATTGAAGATATCGTTACTTAGTGTGTTGCACATCTAAGTCATCAACATGCATAAGTGTTAGGATGTGTGCTTGATCACGGGACATTTGAGGATTCCAAGATATTTAGCTCACACGTAACTTGCAAAACCTTTTCTCATCCAAGGGCTTTGTGAAGATATCGCGCGTTGCTCTTCGATGTTGGCGTGAATGATGTCAATATCTTTTTCATGACATGATCCACGAGAAAATGATGGCGAATTTCAATGTGCTTTGTCTGCGAGTCTTGGACTGGATTGTTGGCAATCTTGATGGCGCTTTAGTTGTCGTGAGAAAGAAGGTACTTATGTCGAGATGATGCCATAGTCCTTGAGGTTTGCTTCATCCATAGAAGCTGAGAACAGACAAGATCCAGCAGCAATGTATTCAGATTCAGCGGTTGAGAGTGATACAGATTACGCTTCTTTGAAGACCAACAGGCGAAGTGATGGATCGAGAAAGTGACATGTGCACATGTATGACTTGCGATCCACCTTGTCACCAGCATAATCAGCATCCAGAAAATCCAACCAAATCAAATTTTGAGCCCTTTGGATACCATAATCCGAGTGTTGGGGTGTGAGCCAAATATCAAAAGAATTAAGCTTCACAGCTTAGTGATGCGATTCCTTTAGTGCCGCTTGGAATCGAGCACACATGCAAACACTAAGCATAATATCTAGACTAGATGCACATAGGTAAAGTAAAGGAACCAATCATGGAAGCGGTATACCTTTTGATCGAACTCTTTACCATTGTCGTCGGGACCCAAGTGGTGTTTGGCTGGCATTGGCGTCGTGTATCCTTTGCACTCTTGCATTCTAAACTTCTTGAGACAATCTTGGAGGTATTTTTCTTGAGATATAAAGATGCCATTCCTTTGTGTGAATTTTAAGACCAAGGAAGAACTTGAGCTCTCCCATCATGGACATCTGATATTGTTCAAGGGATCGGGTTTGAAGCCTTTGCTCTTGGAAGTCTTTGATTGTATCATACCGGTAGCGAGGAAGCTTGTTTGAGGTCATCTGATTGCTTTATTTAGCTTGTACACTATATCGAGGATGTTTTGGATCTTCAAAGCCGGGTGGTTGAGCGACATATACTTCTTCTTCAATCTTGCTTGATTGAAAATGCACTCTTCACATCCATTTGATAGAGCAAGATGTTGTGGTGGTTATCATAGGCTAGTAGTATGCGAATGGCTTCAAGCCTAGCTACGAGAACAAATGTTTCATCGAAGTTAATTCCTTCAACTTGAGTATATCCTTGAGCCACAAGCCGTGCTTTGTTTGGCGACTTGACCATGCTCATCTTGCTTGTTTCGATATATCCATTTGGTGCCAATAATGTTATGCTTGCGAGGGTCGGGGCGGCGAAAAGTTCCCAAACATTATTCAACTTGAACTGTTGTAGTTCTTCTTGCATAGCTTGAATCCATTACGGTTCCATAAAAGCTTCACAACTTTCTTAGGTTACGATATTGACACAAAAGAAAAGTGCCCACAGAAATTTTCTAGGCTGTGTTGCTCTTGGCGAGTAAGTGGACCAGGTGCATTGATGCTGTCGATTATCTTCTCAATCTGTACTTCATTTTACCTTCGAGGATGAACGTGGACGAAGACTTTGCTCTCTTGCTGATCATTGTCATCATTGGGAGGATTGTCTTGAGTGAGCATTGTCTTGGGGTTGGTTAGGTGCGAAATGATAAGTTCCTCTTGGCTGTGCTTGAAGGCATGATTTCACCGGTTCCCATTAGCTTGATAGATTATTTGGGTGGAGCTTCGTCAAGTGTGCTTGGCAGGAACTCTCTTTGTGAACCATTGGTTTCATCAAATCGCACATCTCAGTTTAAGCGATTTTGTAGAGATAGAGATTGAAGACTACTACTAGAGTGTGAGTCCTTTCCGTGTCCGAGCATGAAGCCTTCGTGAGCTTTGGGTTCAAATTTTGACTTGTGATGGGGATCCTTGATCCAGCACTTAGCCCCAAAT
>JAHIAM010000322.1:0-23816 GCA_021605205.1 Aegilops longissima
CGTTCCTCTGACATCAGAACATAGACCTTTGTTCTCCAATTCATTCCCAATGAATCAGACGACAAACTCTAAGCAATAGCAGGCATGGCATGGTAGGAACACAACAATGGCTGAATCAACTCCTACACATGCTAGTGGGTTTCAACTATTTCTTGTGGCAATGACAGGCCATGCAGAGAATGGGTTCAACTCTGCAGCACAAAGTAGCAGATGAATGCGTTGTTGTCCTAATGCAATAGCTGGAGCAGGAGGCGAGAGAGTAGGATTGCATCGGAATGAACAAGGGGTTTGCTTGCACAGTAGACCAGCAGAGGCCTTTGCTCCTCGGGAGCAAGTACTCTGGATGGGTCTCAGGAGCAGGACCTATCGAGAAGAGCAATTGCCAACAATCAATACACAAGCATATGCAACAATATGATGCATGAACATGGCATGAAGATGTGATCTGTTTGAGCTAATGTAACTAGCATTCATTAGGTTGAAGTCCATTTGAACCAAAGGTTCAAATGCAACTCAAATAAGCTCTTATAAATGCCATTCATGTGTTTTCACCTATATAGCAGGTATAAGTTGTTTTATCATGCATGAAACTGGTGCAGATGGATAGATTGCATTTTTTGATAATTTTTCATATATAAATTATTTCAATCGAGCTACGGTTGAATTTATATGAAATTTTGAATTTTGGCTATTTACGGAATTTCTGATTTATTTTAATTCCAGAAATCATTTATTCGTCGACTTGAGGTTAACATGGCGTGTCCCAAGTCAAGCTATGACTGTTAGGTCAAACCTGGCATGTGGGGGCCACACGTCGGTGTTCAAGAGGCTAAACCCAAGTCTAACCCGGTGACGAGGTTTGGCCGAGCCACAGGGCCCATAGTCGATGGCTTAGGGGTGGATTAAGTGGCTGGTTAGCAGACTAATCCTGCATACGTCGGTCCGGAGTTCGCCGGCGGCGACCTCAGCTCCTGGCGGAAGTTCGCCGGAGCAGGCTGGAGGCCTGATTTGTAGCACAGAGGCCACCGGCGGAAGTAGCCGATGCAGGCGCATCCCGGCCAGCCTTCGAGGCCGTGGGAATGGCGAGGCTTCGCCGGGCAGAGCTCTCGGCGGCGGCCGGTCGAGTGCGTGCAGGTTAGGTGCTACTGAGGCACTAGGGGTTGCGGTTGGGTGCAAGCAGCCTTGAGAAGCGAAAGCGGCAGTGAGCTTCGGTTGCGGCTGTGGCAGGTATGTACCCGCAGTGGCGCCATGGCGGCAGCGATGAGGTCTCGGTAGCGGCAGCTGAGCTAGCTAAGCCGGGAGCAAACTACGCGGAGGAGGAAATGAAGTAGAGCTCACGGCGGATCAGCGGAGGGTCGTGAGCTCGAGGAAGCTGCTTAGTGCGGCCGGGCGTCGTCAGCGATCTCGAGCAACCAGTGGCGAAAAGCGATAGCGATAAGCGGCGTTCAGGGCCTCCAGCGTCGCTCGGCGGAGGAAGGTAGCGAGGCGAAGGCCTGGCTTCGAACACGAAAAGAGAGGCGAGGGATCACGGTGGCTATAGCAACGGCGGCAGCGGCAGTGGTGTTGGCGTCAGCGAAAGCGAGAGAGAGGGGAGGATTGGGGGAGAGTGAGAGGTTGAGGGCGTGGCGTCGTCCAGGCGCTCGAGCGGCGAAGGGCGCCGAGCGGGCAGCTGCGTGCGGCGTGCAGCGCCGGGCACCCTTCCCCTACGCCTCTTGGCAAGGAGGAAGGCAGCTATGCCCACAGTGGGCTGGGCGGAAACAGAACCGGGCGGCCGGAATTTGGGCGCCTGTGCCGAGCCTCGGTGAGCCGCGGTAAGCATTTCTGGTTTTGTTTCTTTTCTATTTTTACGACATATGTTTGATTTAATAAAATTACTAAATCAATTTATTTTCTTATGCCAATTTTTGTAGGAGCTATTTATATTATTCAGAACTCCTCAACAACTAGCATAACTTTTGGACATATATTATATATATAACATATATATATCAAGGCAAATATTCTTTGCATTAATTCAAATGGCCAAAAATAAATACTTCTGAGCTCCCAAAATATTGGTTGGAATTTTACCTCGACCAATATTTTTAGAGAAAAGGAACATTTTCTTGGGCCAAATTAGCAATTTTATAAGGTCATTTCGAGAAATTATTAGGGGTTTCACAAATCCTCATTTCAAACTTAAATGGAATTTAAACATGATGCACACATGACTAGCTAGTCTAGGTCATACCAGAACTAGGGATGTGACAACTGCCCCCACTTGAAAGAATCTCGTCCGAGATTCGAGAGGTCAACGGAAAGAAATCGGGGTACTCCGGTCGAAGGCGATCTTCACGCTCCCAAGTAGCTTCTCTCTCGGAATGATGAGACCCACTGACCTTGAGAAACTTGATGTTACGGCGTCGGTGACTACTCTGCTTGATCAGAATGTGAACGGGTACTCTCGATATGTGAGGTTTTCTTGGAGTTCAAGCGTTTATTGGTCCTCTCGCGGATAGGATCAGAAGCAACGCTGAGTTGAGAGGCGTGGAAGACATCATGCACTCGAGAAATATGTGGAGGTAGTTCAATTGGTAGGCAACCTCTCCTCGTTTAAGCGAGAATCACGAAAGGACCAATGTAACGAGGAGCCAACTTGCCCTTGATACCGAAGCGATGGGTACCCTTTAGAGGAGTAACCGAAGGTAAGCCTTGTCGCCAATTTCATAAGCCACTTCCTTATGGCAGATGGTCATCTGGCTCTTTGTGAGATTGGGCTGTTTTCAAATTCTCACGAATGATGCAAACTTGCTCTTACGCCTCTGGATCATGTCGGTCCAAGAATTGTCTTTCACGGTTTACGGCGAGTTTAAAGGTGTTAGACATCTTCTTCCATAGAGAATCTCAAAAGGAGCTTTCTTGAGACTGGATTGATAGCTATTGTTATAAGCAAACTCGGCAAAAGGAAGACATTTCTCCCAATCCATACCGAATGAGATAATGCAAGCTCTTAGCATGTCTTGAGAATTTGGTTGACCCTTTCCACTGACCACTCGGTTGAGGGTGGAAGCGAGTCTTGAAGGAAAGATGGGTTCCCATGGCGGTTTGAAACTCTCCCGAAATGAGAAGTGAAAAGACTACCACGGTCTGAATTGATCTCTAGTGGAACACCATGGAGTGAAACTATTAGAGATATATAAGTCAGTGAGCTGACTAGCGATGACTCTCTCGAACAGGTAGGAAGTGCGCCACTTTGGAGGCGATCAATGACTCTGAAAATAGCATTATTCCCTTTCTTGGTCTGGGAAAGCGGTGATGAAGTCCATACCAACTTTATCCCATTTCCACTCGGGAATAGCTAAAAATTTGAAGGGTGCCAGCGGTCTACGATGCTCACAAGCTTGTGACGACAAAGCGTCACGATTAGCAATGAACTCAACAATTTCTCTCTTCATCCTAGTCCACGGAACCTCTGGCGTAGGTCTGATACATCTTAGTACTACAGGATGAATTGTGAGAGGAGATTCATCGCCTCCTTAAGAATCAATTGTCGAAGATGTTGCTTCTTGGGGACCACAGGACGGTTCCCAAAAAAGCGACACCTCGATTATCCATAGAAAACATCCACCAACTCCTTCTTAATGTTTCTGTTGATCACGGATAACACCCTATCAAACTTACGGTAAGAAATGATCGATCCTCAAGGTAGGTTTAGCCACCAAGGTAGAAAGGAATCTGTGAGGAGCAATGTGAAGGTTAAGCTTACAGAATTCCTCATGGAGAAGTGGTTGACCCTTGCTGCAACACGAGATTGTTGCAATAGGATTCTGACTTAGCGCATCAGCCATGACATTGGCTTTGCATGGGGTGTAGGTAATCCCTAGATCATAATCTGAGATCAACTCCAACCATCGTCTTTGCCTAAGGTTCAAATCTGGTTGGGTGAAGATATACTTGAGCTCACGGTGATCGGTGTAGATCTACATAGCGTTTACCAAGAAGGTAATGTCGCCCGGTCTTGAGTGCATAGACTACACTGCAAGCTCTAGATCATGTGTAGGATAATTCTCCTCATGTGGATGCAGCTGTCCGAGATGCATAGGCAATCACATGACGATCCTGCATAAGAATGCAACCTAGACCACTGTCGTGAGGCGTCCACGATGAATAACAAAGTCCCGTGAAATCCGGTGGCACAAGTATGGGAGCGAAGTGGGCATCTTTTCAGTTCACGAAAACTGTACTCACCTTGTGGGGACCACTCGAACTTTTATCTTTCTTGAGAAGTTCCGTGAGGGGTTTAGCTACTTTGGAGAAGTTTTCAACAAAGCGGCGACAATAGGTGGCTAGACCAAGGAAACTCCTAACTTGTTTAAGCTGTTTGGTGGATTCCAATCAAGAATGGCCTTAACTCTCTGGGATTGACAGCAATGCCCTTACGAGGAGATCACGTGGCGAGATAGGTCACCTCACGGCAACCAAAATTCACACTTGGAGAACTTGGCATAAAGGCGGTGCTCTCGAGTTTTCTAACACAAGTCTAAGATGTTGGCATGCTCTTCCTCGTTCTTCAAGTAGATAAGGATATCATCGAGGTAAACCACGGCAATTTGTCTAAGTACTCCATGAAGATCGAGTTCATCAAGCGGGAGAAGGTAGCTGGAGCATTGGTTAGACCAAAGGACATGGCGGTGTACTACGTCTTGGCCATAACGAGTGACAAAGGCTGTCTTGGGGATGTCCGTTTCTGATCTTGATTTGGTGGTATCCTAACCTCAAATCCATCTTGGAAAAGGCGAGGATCCGGCGAGCTGATCATACGGATCGTTGATCACAGGAAGCGGATATTTGTTCTTTATCGTGACCAAGTTAGCGGGCGATAATCTACAACCATCCGATCCGTACCATCCTTCTTCTTGACAAATAGGGCAGAGGCAAGCCCAGGAGAGAAGAACTAGGACGGATGAAACCCTTTTGCAAGGATTCATCAAGTTGTTTCTTAAGCTCGGCTAGTTCTAAGGGTGCCATCTTGTAAGGTCTCCTAGAAATTGGGGTGGTTCTGGGATAAGATCTGTAGCGAACTCTACATCTACATCACGTGGAACACTGGCAGTTCCTCAGAAATACATCCGAAAAGTCACGGACTCTTGGGATATCTTCAAGGTGCGGAAGAGGCTGGCATTAAGAGAATAGGTGGCGCTTTGCAACTCTAGTGGAGATAGTGACTATCTTGCGAGAGGGTGTGTGAGCTGAAACAGACCTGGTGTAACAATCAATCTTGGCATGATGAGCTGTCATCCGGTCCATACCCAAGATGATGTTAATATCTAAAGACTTGAGAGCTATAAGTGAGGCAAGGAATACAAATCTGTCAACAAGGATTTCGTTACCATGGCTTACAAAAGTTTGCCATTTGGATCGGGAGTTTGAATGAGTAGGGGAGGGCATATCACAAAATGACATATCGTGCAAGCGGGCATAGCTTTCAGAGAAATGAAGGAATGAGATGCTCCGATGTCGAATAGAACCGAAGCTGGATGGCGAGTTGACAAGGGTGTACCAAGAACAACATACGGATCATCATGGCGTGTATGCTGAGGCGTGATGCACCGTCCATGTTCGATGGGAGCTGACTTGGCGATCATCTTAGCGTGATGGCTTACAACCACGGCCAGCAGACTTCTCGGGCTGGGGTGGAGCAACTCTGTCTGCGAGTACAAATCACAGGCGATGTGGCACGGCTCTCCGCGCTTGTAACAAATCTTGGAGGTAGAGCGTGGACCCGTATTGGCGGGTGGTCCACCAATAGGCTGGGTGGTGCATATAAGTGAGCTGGGTGAGGTGCCACATAAGATGGCGTCGGTGTATATCCGGGAGGAAGAGCGGAGTTTGGAACCCAAATCCGGTAGCCTGTGAGCGAACCGGAAGAAGATCCCAACTCACGGGTGTGCTTACAAGACTCCTCGTAAGTGGTGAGCTGTCTCTGCGTTAATGGCCTTGTTCACAAGAGCACAGGAATGTATTGCAATGGTGCAAGTGGAGATCACGACACAACTTGGGGTTGAGACCCTTAGGAACCTAGCACTGCTTCTTGGCGTCCGTGGACACCTCTTACGAAGCATAGCGGGCAAGGTTCTCAAACTCTCTTTGTAAGCATCAACAGCCATCTTACCTAGGTGAAACTACAGAACTCTTCTCTCTTACGATCGATGAGGGGCTTGAGGAATGTGATGCTGCGAAAAGCCTCGGTGAAATCTCTCGGTAGGAATCGACCAGGTGGAAGCATAGCCTCATAGTTACGCCACCAAAGACTAGCGGGACCTTCCGGATGATATGCGGCATGGGTGACCTTGTCACTTTCAGCTACGTTCGCGAAACAGATCTTGCATTTGATACTACGGGCCGGTCATACGCATCGAGTGGCTCGAAGGAATGATGAAAGGTAGGTGGGTGCAAGCGAATGAAGTCATGAATGGTTCTGAGACCCTTTGAGCTGATGTGCGGTGTTATCCTCGTCGTGCCAACAAGCGGTTAGACTCACGCTTGTTTCTCTCCATCTCTAACATGAACTACTGCAAATGAAGGTGGGTGGGAGGATCCTCATCCCCACCATCTTCATGGTTACAGCTACTGAAACAGAACTTAGCTTAGCGTGACATCACGAGAAAGCGAAACCAAGGGCGGAATCAGCATCAACTATAAGCTATAGATTGTAGGACAAGGAAATTAGTATCTCTCGGACTCGTGGGCAATTCCGGCAGCATATTGGCGGTAAAATGCCGAGAATGAGACATCCTGCTAAAATGGGGTAGTAACACACTCAACATCTTCACTCAAGGTTACGGTTAATACTAAAGCAGACTACACGGAGGTACTCAAGGCTGGGATATGACTCACGATCAACCAATCCTAAGAGACTACGGAGTAGTAACACGTGATCTGATGAGCGGAAGAAAGCCTAGTTCCTTAACCCGTCGGAAAGATGGGGCGACTCGGATCGAGAAGGCCATGAGGTAAAAAGAGTAAAAAGAGCCTTCGTTCCTTCCCACAATCAATTCCCTTACATAACTAAAAATTTCTAGACTCAACTTGACCGAGGTTGGCTTGGTAATCTCTGATGATCGAGGCTCACGATACCAAAGCTGTCGGGACCCGATTCTAAGTCACACCGATCTAGCACAGTAACACCTCATATCACTTTGCGGCCTCACTTGCGGTATTCCCAGGTGTCGCCTTACCATGGCAGGAGACCGTTTAGCGCCTTTTGGCTCCGTATATGATAGTGTAGCTAGGATCCATATAACGAGAGAACCGGGCCGACATGACTAGTCGTGAACCCAAAGTGGCACTAACTTATGGGACGAGACATACATGAATCAACATCGAGCATGTCGATTGACGTCGTGCGAATCCGGGCTGTAACCTTTGGGCTATGAGGACTCCGGGAACCCGGGCTGTGCAGGCTAAGCGAGGACTCGGATGTCACAGCGTGACATTTCCCGAAGGACGGAACCGCGAGCAAGTGAATCACATGCCGTCGAGTCAAGTGTTCGGAGGCGATAGTCTTTGGGCTAGAGGACTCCGGTGAACCGGGCTGTAGCGGACTACTATGGCTCTGGAAGACTGAAGACTACATTTCCCCATAAGAGAGACAACCAAGGATAAACAACTAGGTTGTGGGATCCCTATAGCAATACACATTACGCGTCGCATACCTTGTGGTGCGTGGGTTGAGAGCCCATGGTGGGCGCCAAGCTGTCGATGGAATTGTCACGGCGAGATGTCCTTAGTGTTAGGACTTAGTCGCGAGGCCAGCATCTATGTGGTAGCTTGAGAGGGTTGGCGGGGCCGAGAGGCGAGAGTTTACAGGTTCGGCCCCTCTCGGTGGAGGTAAAAGCCTCGTCTGCTTCATTGATATTGATGATGATGATCACGGTTACGAGTGCTCTAACTCGAGAGCTATTGTCTAAACCTAACTTGTCCAACTTGTGGAACTTGTCCCTCTTTGAGAGCCTGCCCCTCCTTATATATGTTGAAGGGCGGTTTACATGTGGAGTCCTATTAGGATTAGGACTAGTCTATCTCTAATACAAACGGATACAAGTCCTGGTCTTAACTCCTTGTAAAATATTCCTCATGCCTTTCCTCTTAAGCCGGCCCACAATAGTTGAACCGGCCTTGATCCTTGGCGGGTTACTAATGAACCGCCAAGACGGGGCGGGTAGCCGTGAACCGCCAAGCTCGAGGCGGGTTACCGATGAGCCGTCGGACCGGCGGGTTAACTCCGGCGGTTTACATGAGGTATATCCCGACACCATGCAAGTATGTGGTGTACAACATGGCATCACAACATAACTCAACAACTCATATAAATAAAGGCTCGGAAGAGCCACATAGCATTATTGCAAACAGGGTCACATGACCCATCATCTGAACATACAAGCAACAAGCGGAAGCATTACATGTCAGTACAGACAACTACAAAAGAAAAAGGCTGAAGCCTGACTATCTACAAGACCCTCCGAGGGTACAAGATCGTAGCTGAGGTAACAAGCTACTAAATCGAAGTCCAAGCGGAACCACTAGTAAGACCGAAGTCTCGCTGCAAAAACATAAATAAAACAACGTGAGTACAAAGGTTTCGGCAAGACTTATCAGATCCTATTATACATGCATCTGTATCAAGAAGGTAATGTGGGGTTTAGTTGCGACAAGCCCGACTTTGACTCTGTGGCTATCACTGTTCTCGACTACAGAACTTCCTTGAGGTGATATAGGCGCTGCAGGTCCACTAGTCACCACACAATACACTACTATGGATTCATTCCGTCTCCATCTGAGAAGGCCATCCATAGCACTCACACTTGTCTTGAGCATTTTATAGTATCCACTTCAAGTTGTCTATGTACCACGTAAGCATCCAAGAAGTCCATAACCGCGGACCGGCTATTGAATAGATCATATTAACCTGAGGGGTGTACTTCTTCACACGCTCTCACCACTTATCACCATGTACCGTCATGTACCTCGGCAACCTTCAAGCGGAAGCTTTGGCGAGGTGTAAATACGACGACTAACCACACAAGACTCTAATCGAGGTTTATCACCTATTAGGGTTCCATCCATAGCAAGGAGATCCGGCGGGGTGTCGCTCACGGCCCCCAAATGATGTGTCTGGGTTCCCAAGCCCACCTCGCGGATGGATCTCACGCTTGGTACACCGTGCCACTTGTGCCTAGTATGTCCCAAGCCCACGGCGGGTGCCACTTGGTAGACTACTAACACTACCTACAAACACGAGAAACTAGTTGCGACTCACAGGCGGAGGTCAAGTTGGTTAATAAGTCGAGAGGGCACTTAAGCATTCCAATGTGTGGTAGTAGCTAGTCATTGGACAACATACATAGAACTTCGATTGCTTAAGGAAGGTTCGGTGAGACAACCCACCATGTGCTCCTACATGGCCTCTCACGCTACCTTTACAAATCGTGTTCACGTTCACTCTCGACATCGAACATAGAGCACTGTTCTCCAATTCATTCCCAATGAATCAGACACGACAAACTCTAAGCAATAGAAGGCATGGCATGGTAGGAACACAACAATGGCTTCAATCAACTCCTACACATGCTAGTGGGTTTCAACTATTCTTGTGGCAATGTGTGGGCCATGCGGAGGAATGGGTTCAACTCTTGCTGGCACAAAGTAGCGAGATGAATCGTTGTTGTCCTAATGCAATAGCGAGAGCAAAGCGAGAGAGTAGGATTGCATCGGAATGAACAAGGGGTTTGCTTGCTGGTAGACCAACGGGGGACCTTGCTCCTCGGACAGTACTACTGGATCGGTCTCGGGCGAGGACCTATCGAGAAGGAGCAGTGCCAACAATCAATACACAAGCATATGCAACAATATGATGCATGAACATGGCATGAAGATGTGATGCTGTTTGAGCTAATGTAACTAGCATTCATTAGGTTGAAGTCCATTTGAACCAAAGGTTCAAATGCAACTCAAAATAAGCTCTTATAAATGCCATTCATGTGTTTTCACCTATATAGCAGGTATAAGTTGTTTTATCATGCATGAAACTGGTACAGATGGATAGATTGCATTTTCTGATAATTTTCATATATAAATTATTTCAATCTGAGCTGGTTGAATTTATATGAATTTTTGAAGTTTTGGCTATTTTACGGAATTTCTGATTTATTTTAATTCCAGAAATCATTTATTCTTGTCGACTTGAGTCGACATGGCGTCGGCAAGTCAAGCTATGACTGGCTGAGGTCAAGCTGGCATGTGGGGGCCTACGTCGGTGACAAGGGCTAAACCAAGTCTAACCCGGTGACCAGGGTTTGGCCGAGCCACAGGGCCCATAGTCGGTGGCTTAGGGGTGGATTAAGTGGTGGTTAGCAGCTAATCACGCGCCACGTCGATGCGGAGTTTTCGGCTGACGACCTCGAGCCCAGACGGAAGTTCGCGGAGCAGGTGGAGGCCTGATTTGGCTGGAGGCCACGGTAGGTAGCCTGTGCAGGCGCATCGGCCCGCGCTTCGAGAGGCCGTGGGAGCAGCGGGCTTCGCCCGGGCGAGCTGCTGGCGGCGGCGGAATCGGGTGCGTCTTGGCGTTAGGTGCTGAGGCACTAGGGGTTGCGGTTGGGTGCAAGCAGCGCATGGGAGGCGCCGAAACGGCAGTGAGCTTCGGTTGCGAGCTGTGGCAGCTATGTACAGTGGCGCCATAGCGGCGGCGATGAGGTCTCGGTAGCGGCGGCTGAGCTAGCTAAGCGAGCAAACTAGCAGGGAGGAGAAATGAAGTAGAGCTCACTGGCGGATCCAGCGGAGGAATTCGGCGAGCTTCGAGGAAGCTTAGTGCGGCGGGGCGTCGTCAGCGATCTCGGGAAGCGGTGGCGAGAACGATGGCGATAAGCGGCGTTCAGGGCCTCCGCGTCAGCAGCGGAGAGGTGATGAGCAATGGTAGCTTGAAGCTTGCGAAGAGAGGCGGGGGAGGCGGTGGCTATAGCAGCAATGGCGACAGTGGTGTTAGTCGCCGCGAGGGCGAGGAGAGGAGGATTGGGAGAGTGAGGAGGTCGAGGCGCGTGGCATCGATCCGAGGCGCTCGAGCTGGCGAAGGGCCTTGAGCGAGTAGCTGCGTGCCGGCGCGCGGTGGCCGGGCACCCTTCCCTCTGCCTCTTGGCAAGAGGAAGGCAGCTATGCCCCAGTGGGCTGGGCGAGAACAAACCGGGCGGCCCAGTGGGCAGGCACGGTCTGCCGAGCCTCGGTGAGCCTGAGTAAGCATTTACGGTTTTGTTTCTTTTCTATTTTTCGACATATGTTTTGATTTAATAAAATTACTAAATCAATTTATTTTCTTATGCCAATTTTGTAGGAGCTATTTATATTATTCGAGAACTCCTCAACAACTAGCATAATTTTGGACATATATTATATATATGACATATATATATCCAAGGCAAATATTCTGCATTAATTCAAATGGCCAAAAATAAATATACGAGCTCCCAAAAATATTGGTTGGAATTTTACCTCGACCAATATTTTTAGAAAGCAGGAACATTTTCTTGGGCCAAATTGAAGCAATTTTTATGGGTCATTTCGAGAAATTATTACGAGGTTTCACAAATCCTCATTTCAAACTTAAATGGAATTTAAACATGATGCACACATGACTAGCTAGTCTAGGTCATACGAGAACTAGGGATGTGACAGTTTTCTTGGTCTTGGTCTTTGCCACGAGGAACCGGGCGGTTTAGATTCGTTTCCAAAAGGCTGTTAGCTGAAAGTGTCTGAGAGGGATTAATACAATCAATATGGAATAAAAGTCAGTAGAGTAATGAGAGGAACCTTACATGGGCGGTTTATTTGAAAAACGAGCAGAGCCAACCGGTTTGGCTGCATCACGGAGATCGGTTCATCGAGCATTTTCTTCCTTTGTTTGGTAACTTCAAGCTCGATTATTGATAGTTACGTGATGTCGTTGAGGATCTTTAGCGTCACCAATATATTCGATGCATCAATCCGGGCGGCGGCAATGGCAAGATTCCCAAGAAACCCAGCGAACAAGGTCAATACCAGTTAAACCGTTGGCCATCGAGCACTGGAGCTTGGTAATTTGGGGTGCAAAGTTCTTCCGTTCGCGGCGGTCAGCGCAAAACAATGGGTGGTTGTTGCTAAGCGGTGAGGCGATAACCCGGCAAGGATTTTCTCCGTTAGGAGCAGTGTTCAGCGGTAGAACCAGGTTTGATTCCAATCTTTAGGATGGCTATGATGTTTGGCGTGAGGAAGTCCACTTCCTTCCTTTTACGGATTGAAGCGCCGCCAAGTTACTGTGTTAGGACCGTCGAGAAATTCTGTCTGGCGGTTCAAATGAAAGAAATCTCGAAATAACTCCACGGTTGGTTCTTCTTGAAGATAGACTTGCAGAATACTTGAAAGTTGCATATATTGGACCTGAGTTGGGACCAATATCTTGTGGATGGAGTTGGAGGCTTGCGAGGACATCCGGAAATTTTTGATCGGGCGGGCTGAATCCCGGTCTAGGTGTTGCATAAAACAATCACTTCTCCTTCTTGAGGTTCGGTGGACATTCGATTCGGAACTTCGCTTGATGGAGGACATCTTTTGAGGCTAAAGCGCCCGATGGTGGCGTAGCCGTTGAGTTTTGTCTCCGTGATCCGGGATGGAACCCAATTGCAAGCGAAAAAATTGTTTAGCCATTCGGAAGGGGAAGCTGAAAGAAAATCAAGCAGTGCGGTTCTCTGTCTACGGTTTGTAAGTGAAAAAATCAGTGTTAAACGGTGGAAATACAATGCAAGGTCAGTTGGCGGTTTAAGAGAGGGCTAATGACATATGGCGGATTGGCCATCAAGTTAAACGCCCATAAGCGAAAAGGCCAAGATTCAAAATTTCTGCTAAGTGTTGTGAAACAGGTTTTACATAATGTTCAAATCTATTTGGATCTACCGCACATCTATAAAGCAAATTCTCTGCGTTCTTTAAAAAGCGTTCAAGTAGAAGAGAAGGATGCATACTTTACAAGAAAAAGGAAGGACTGCTAGTATTAAAACAGATCTTGCAGAATGACTACATGAGGGAGATCTATACCGTTTTGGATCAAAACTACATGGCGAAGGTAGGATGAGGAGGAAAAATGGAGAAGCTGTCGAGATGAGCTTGCAAAAACCTAATGCAGATCTAAGGGCGAAGAGCAGGAAGAAGTTTACGCGCTGCGATTACGGCGGAGGCGATGAGCCTCTGGTCTAACTCAGGTTGATCGTGGCCTTGGTTGAGTGCAGTTCTCGAAGGTCGTGAGGCGGAAGCTTGAGCTGAGGCGTCGAGAGGAAGAAGAAGATGCAAAGAGAGAGAAAAAGAGCCCTCGGGCTTTATTTATAAGGGAAAGAAGTAAATGGCGGTAGCGAGAATCAAAGGCGTCTGAGAGGCGGCCAGTGGAGTGCGCTTTCGCCTCGATTTCGAGATAATCATTAATGAGAAGGAATCTTTTAATCCTTTTTATGCAGAGATGATGTCATGACGGTATTGCGTTGCTCCAAAGATAGCGTCACGGCGGTTTACAAAATTCAGGGAGAATTCAATATGGCGGTTCACGAAAATACAAGAGGATGTCTACAAGATATTTTTTAGTGTTGAAGATTGACATGAATAAATTCAAATCAATCAAGGGCCTAATGTTGAGGATATAGCTACTAAGTATAAACGGCCGGGAGGGCTGGTTCTGTAAATGTCTTTGAAGCCCATGAAGGTCTTGAAGATGGCGTTCAACTAGTAAAGCTTGAAACCCACGGCCCAAAAGGCGGATTAGGGCCCGTAGTGGTAAACCGCCATGATTATGTAAACTTGTAATATAAGTTAGAAAGGAGAGACCAGGCGGACACTTTGTATGGGTAGGCTACGGACTCTGCTGAGCCGGCGAGGCGTCAACTTTGTGTATATAAAGGGCGACCCAGTGGCGGTTCAAAGAAGACAACGACAACTCGAGGCCTAAGCGAAGCTTATTTGCTCCCTAGTCATCGAAACCACATCAATCCCATCACAACTAGGCGTAGGCTTTTACCTTCATCAAAGGGGCGAACTAGTATAAACCCTTGTGTCTTTCGCGTCCACTTTAACCCTTCAAGTTAACCCGTAGCGATGGCTCCACATTGAGTCCTTTCACGAGGACATCTGCGTGACAAAACCCTGACGAGATAGTATAATAGCATTAATACTTCATAAATTATAGATCGTTGGAGCGTATCGGCATCTAAGCTTAATTCCTGCTAGTCCTCAGTAGGTAAATGATAAAAGAAAAGAATTTATGAAGGGTGAATGCTAGCGAGGTGCAAGTTTGATCAGCGATAATTTCAATCACCTTTTCTAGCATCATTATATGTCATAACGGTAGCTCATATCATAAAACTTTGCATGATCAAGTAACAAACTATTCACATGTTAAAGTATAGATCATAAACTTTCTTGAAAACTAAAAAACCGTGTTATTAGTCATCAAACAATTACAATTCATCTTATTTTCAGGAAGAGTCGAGAGGAAATATGCCCTACGAGCAATAATAAAGTTATCATTTATTTCTTATATCATGATAAATGTTTATTATTCATGCAGAATTGTATTAACGGAAACATAATACTTGTGTGAATACATAGACAAATAGAGTGTCACTAGTATGCCTCTACTTGACTAGCTCGTTGATCAAAGATGGTTATGTTTCCTAGCCATTGACATGAGTTGTCATCGATTAACGGGATCACATCATTAGGAGAATTATGTGATTGACTTGACCCATTCCGTTAGCTTAGCACCACGATCGTTTAGTATTCTGCTATTACTTTCTTCATGACCTATACATGTTCCTATGACTATGAGATTATGCAACTCCGTTTACGGAGGAACACTTTGTGTGCTACCAAGCGTCTGCGCAAGGCTGGTGATTATAAAGGTGCTCTGAGGTGTCTCAAGAAGGTACTTGTTGGGTTGGCGTATTTGAGATTAGGATTTGTCCTCCGATTGTCGGAGAGGTATCTCTGTGCCCTTTCGGTAATGCACATAGGTATAAGCCTTGCAAGCATTGCAACTAATGAGTTAGTTGCGGGATGATGTATTGCGGAGCGATTAAAGAGACTTGCGATAGCGAGATTGAACTAGGTATTAAGATACGGCGATCTAATCTCGGGCAAGTAACATACCGATGACAAAGGAACAGCGTATGTTGTTATGCGATTTGACCGATAAAGATCTTACGTAGAATATGTAGGAGCCAATATGAGCATCCTGGTTCCGCTATTGGTTATTGACGGAGACATGTCTCGGTCATGTCTACATAGTTCTCGAACCCATAGGGTCCCTGCACGCTTAAAGTTCGATGGCGGTTATATATGAGTTTATGTGTTTTTGATGTACGAAGATAGTTACGAGTCCGGATGTGATCACGGACATGAAGAGGAGTCTCAAAATGGCGAGACATAAAGATTGATATATTGGAAGCCTATATTTGGATCTGGGAAGTGTTCTGGTGAAATCAGGTTTTTTAGATGCAGGGGTTCGGAACTCCCACAGGGGTTTAATGGGCCAAAATGGGCCTTTGTGGAGAAGAGGAGGGCGGTCGGGGCAGGCTGCGCCCCCTCCTCTAGTCCGAGGTGGACAAGGAGGCGCCCCCTCCTTCCTCTCTCCCTCCTCCTTCCGCTTCGCCTACTCCAACTAGGAAAGGAGGAGTCCTACTCCGGTGGGAGTAGGACTCCTCCTGGCCAGCGCCTCCTCCCGGGCGGCCGCCTCTCCCCCTTGTTCCTTTATATCACGGGTCAGGGGGCACCTCTGAACATAACAATTGATCCCTTGGATCTCTTAGCGTGTGTGGTGCCCCCCTCCACCATGATCCACCTCGATAATATCGTATTAGTGGTGCTTAAGCGAAGCCACTGCATCGAGTAGAACATCATCATCGTCACCATGCCGTCGTCTTGTGGAACTCTCCCTCAAAGCTCATTTGGATCGGAGTTGAGGGGCGTCATCGAGCTGAGCGTGTGCTGAACTTCGGAGGTGCCGTGCGTTCGGTGACTTGATCGTCGGATCATGAAGGCGTCGACTACATCAACCGCATTGTGCTAGCGCTTTCGCTTCGGTCTCACGGTGTCGTGGACAACACTCTCCCCTCTCGTTGCTATGCATCACCATGATCTTGCGTGTGCGTGGAATTTTTCAAATTACTCGTTCCCCAGCGGTGGCATCGAGCCAGGTTTATCGTAGATGTTATATGCGAGTAGAACACAAGTGAGTTGTGGGCGATATAAGTCATCTTGCTTACCAACATGTCATACTTTGGTTGGCGGTATTGTTGGATGAAGCGGCCAGGACCGACATTATCGTGCGCTTATGCGAGACTGGTTCTACCGATGTGCTTTGCACAATTGGTAAGCGGTGTCGATTTCTCCAACTTTAGTTGAATCGAGTGTAGCTCGCCCGGTCCTTGAAGGTTAAAGACAACACTAACTTGACAAACTATCGTTGTGGTTTTGATGTGTGTAGGTAAACGGTTCTTGCTCAGCCCATAGCAGCCGGATAAAACTTGCAACAACAAAGTAGAGGGCGTGTAATTTGTTTTTGCGGGGCATGTTGTGATGTGATATGGTCAAGGCATGATGCTATATTTTATTGTATGAGATGATCATGTTTTGTAACGAGTTATTGCTTTGGCAGGAGCCATATGGTTGTAAACTTTATTGTATGCAATGCAAACACCTGTAATGCTTTACTTTATCACTAAGCGGTAGCGATAGCCGTAAAGCATAAGTTGGCGAGGCGACAATGATGCTACGATGGAGATCAAGGTGTCCGCGCTGGTGGCGATGGTGATCATGATTGCTTGGAGATGGAATCACAAACACAAGATGATGATGGCCATATCATATCACTTATATTGATTGCATGTGATGTTTATATTTTGTGCATCTTATCTTGCTTTGATTGATGGTAGCATTATATGGCGATCTCTCACTAAATTATCAAGGTACAAGTGTTCTCCCTGAGTATGCACCACAGCGGAAGTTCTTCGTGCTGTGACACCACGTGATGATCGGGTGTGATAGGCTCTACGTTCAAATACAACGGGTGCAAAACAGTTGCACATGCGGAATACTCAGGTTAAACTTGGCGAGCCTAGCATATGCGAGATATGGCCTCGGAACCTTTGAGACGAAAGGTCGAGCTTGAATCATATAGTAGATATGATCAACATAGTGATGTTCACCATTGAAACTACTCCATCTCACGTGATGATCGGACATGGTTTGGTTTATTTGGATCACGTGATCACTTGGAGGATTAGAGGATGTCTATCTAAGTGGGAGTTCTTAAGTAATATGATTAATTGAACTTAAATTTATCATGAACTTAGTACATGATAGTATTTTGCTTGTCTATGTTGATTGTAGATAGATGGCCCGTCTTTGTTGTTCCGTTGATTTTTAATCGTTCCTTGAGAAAGCAAATTTGATAGATGGTAGCAATTACGGAATTGGGTAAAGTAACGAGATTATCCTCATTGATGCATAGAATTATGTCTGGAAGCACGCTAGGTACTAGACTTCTTCTTGAGAACAACACGGATGTTATGAGCGTGCTGGCGAGCAAAGCTGATGACTACTCGATAGTTGAGTGTGCCATGCTACTGACTTAGAACCGGGACTTCAGCGACATTTTGAGCGTCATGGAGCATATGAGATGTTCGAGGAGTTGAAGTTGATATTTCAAGCAAATGCCGGATTGAGAGATATGAAGTCTCCAATAAGTTCTCTGAGTTGTAAGATGGAGAGAATAGTTACATCGGTGAGCATATACTCAGAATGTGCAGATATAACATTCACTTGATTCAACTAGGAGTTAATCTCCCGGATGATAGCGTCATTGACAGAATTCTTGATCACTGCCACCAAGCTACAAGAGCTTCGTGATGAACTATAACATGCAAGGGATGGATAAGACAATTCCGAGCTCTTACGCCAATGCTAAAGGCTGCGAAGGTAGAAATCAGAAGGAGCATCAAGTGTTGATGGTCAACAAGACCACCGATTTCAAGAAAAGGGCAAAGGGAAGAAGAAGGGAACTTCAAAAAGACGACAAACAAGCTGCTGCTCGAGAGTAGAAACCCAAGTCTGGACCTAAACACGAGGCTGAGTGCTTCTATTACCAAGCAATTTGGTCACTAAGCGGAACTGCCCCAAGTATTTGGCGGATAAGAAGGATGGCAAGGTGAACAAAGATATATGTGATATACATGTTATTGATGTGTACCTTACTAATGCTCATGATAGCACTTTACAGGTAATTAATCTTTGGTTACATTGCTAACATTTGCAACTCTAAACATGGATCTGGATTAAGCAAAGATTGGCTAAGGGCGCGAGGTGATGATGCGTGTGGGAAATGGTTCCAAAGTCGATGTGATGCTGTCGGCGCGCTACCTCTACATCTACCTTGAGTTAGTTTTAGACATGAATAATTGTTATTTGGTGCGGCGTTGAGCATGAACATTATATCCGGATCTTGTTTGATGCGAGATGGTTATTCATTTAAATCGAGAGAATAATGGTTGTTCTATTTATATGAGTAATATCTTTTATGGTCATTCACCCTTGAAGAGTGGTCTATTTTGTTGAATCTCGATAGTAATGATACATATTCATAATATTGAAGCCAAAAGATGCGAGTTGATAATGATAGTGCAACTTATTTGTGGCCTTGCCGTTTAGGTCATATTGGTGTAAAGCGCATGAAGAAACTCCATCTTGATGGACTTTTGGAACCACTTGATTATGAATCACTTGGTACTTCTTGACGGTGCCTCATGGGCAAGATGACTAAAGCGCCGTTCTCCGTAACTATGGGCGAGCAACAAATTTATTGGAAATCATACATACTGAGATGTATGTGGTCCGATGAATGTTGAGGCTACATGGCGGGTATCATTATTTTCTCACCTTGAGGAGATGATTTAAGCAGATATGGGTATATCTACTTAATGAAACATAAATGCTGAAACATTTGAAAAGTTCAAAGAATTTCAGAGTGAAGTTGAAAATCATCGTAACAAGAAACTAAAGTATCTACGATCTGATCATGGAGGAGAATATTTGAGTTCTGAGTTTGGTCTTCATTTGAAACAATGCGGAATAGTTTAGCAACTCCATACCGGAACACCACAGCGTAATGGTGTGTCGAGCGTCGTGTCGTACTTTACTAGATATGGTGCGATCTATGATGTCTCTTACTGATTTAACGCTATCTTTTTGGAGGTTATGCTTTAGAGGCGGCTGCATTCACGTTAAATAGGGCACCATCAAAATCCGTTGAGGCGGCGCCTTATGAGCTGTGGTTTGGCAAGAAACCAAAGTTATGCGTTTCTTAAAGTTTGGGGCTGCGATGCTTATGTGAAAAAGCTTCAACCTGATAAGCTTGAACCAAAATCGAATGTGTCTTCATAGGATACCCAAAAGGAAACTATTGGGTACACTTCTATCACATATCTGAAGGCAAAACCTTTTGTTGCTAAATTTTGATCCTTTCTAGAAAGTTTCCCTCGAAAAAGAAGTGAGTGGGAGGAAAGTAGAACTTGATGAAATAATTGTACCTGCTCCCTTATTGGAAAGAAGTTCATCACGAAACAGTTCTTGTGACACCTACACCAATTAGTGAGGGAAGTTAATGGCGATGATCATGAAACTTCAGATCAAGTTGTTCTTGAACCTCGTAGGTCAACCAGGTAAGATCCGCACCATAGTGAATGCAGTAATCCTGTTACGGAGGTTATGTTACTAGACCATGGCGAACCTACGAACTATGAAGAAGCGATGGTGAGCCCAGATTTTTGCAAAATGGCTTGAGGCCATGAAATCGAGATGGGATCCATGTATGAGAACAAAGTGTGGACTTTGGTTGACTTGCCGATGATCGGCAAGCCATTGAGAATAAATGGATCTTCAAGAAGAAGGTAGCGATGGCGGTAATATTCTTGTCTATAAAGCTCGACTTGTTGCAAAAGGTTTTCAACAAGTTCAAGGGATTGACTACGATGAGACTTTCTCACCCGTGGCGATGCTTAAATCTGTCCGAATCATGTTAGCAATTGCGCATTTATGATTATGAAATTTGGCAAATGGATGTCAAAACTGCATTCTGAATGGATTTACGGAAGAAGAGTTGTATATGATGCAACGGAAGGTTTTGTCGATCAAAAGGAGCTAACAAAGTGTGCAAGCTCCACGATCCATTTATGGACTGGTGCAAGCCTCTCGAATTGGAATAAGCGCTTTGATAGTGTGATCAAAGCATATGGTTTTATCTGAGACTTTTGGAGAAGCTTTGTATTTACAAGAAAGTGAGTGGGAGCTCTGTAGCATTTACGATATTATATGTGGATGACATATTGCTGATTGGAAATGATATAGAATTTTTGGATAGCATAAAAGGATACTTGAATAAGAGTTTTTCGATGAAGGACCTCGGTGAAGCTGCTTATATATGGGGCATCAAGATCTATAGAGATAGATCAAGACACTTAATTGGACTTTCACAAAGCACATACCTTGAAAAAGTTTTGAAGAAGTTCAAAATGGATCAAGCAAAGGAAGGGTTCTTGCACTGTGTTACAAGGTGTGAAATTGAGTAAGACTCAATGCCCGACCATTGCGAGAAGATAGAGAAGATGAAAGATGTTCCCTATGCTTCAGCCATAGGCTCTATCATGTATGCAATCTTGTGTACGAGACCTGATGTGTGCCTTGCTATAAGTTTAGTAGGGAGGTACCAAAGCAATCCGAGAGTGGATCTTTGGACAGCGGTCAAGAACATCTGAAATACCTAAAAGGACTAAGGATATGTTTCTCGTTTATGGAGGTGACAAAGAGCTAGTTGTAAATGGTTATGTCGATGCAAGCTTTGACAGCGATCGAGACGATTCTAAATCATAAGCTGGATACATATTTACATTGAGCAGTGGAGCTGTAAGTTGGTGCAGTTCTAAACAAAGCGTTGTGGCGGGATCTCGTGTGAAGCGGAGTACATAGCTGCTTGGAAGCAACAAATGAAGGAGTCTAGATGAAGGAGTTCATATCTGATCTAGGTGTCATACCTAGTGCATCGGGTCCAATGAAAATCTTTTGTGACAATCTTGGTGCAATTGCCTTGGCAAAGGAATCCAGATTTCACAAGAGAACCAAAGCACATCAAGAGACACTTCAACTCCATCCGGGATCAAGTCCGGTGGGAGACATAGAAATTTGCAAGATACATATGGATCTGAATGTTGCGGAGACATTGACTAAGCCTCTTCCACAGGCAAAACATGATCGGCACCAAGGCTCCATGGGTGTTAGAATCGTTAATGTGTAATCTAGATTATTGACTCTAGTGCAAGTGGGAGACTGAAGGAAATATGCCCTAGAGGCAATAGTAAAGTTATAATTTATTTCCTTATATCATGATAAATGTTTATTATTCATGCTAGAATTGTATAAACCGGAAACATAATACTTATGTGAATACATAGACATACATAGTGTCACTAGTATGCCTCTACTTGACTAGCTCGTTGATCAAAGATGGTTATGTTTCCTAGCCATTGACATGAGTTGTCATTTGATTAACGAGGATCACATCATTAGGAGAATGATGTGATTGACAAACCCATTCCGTTAGCCTAGCTTTTCGATCATTTAGTATACTGTTGCTTTCTTCATGACTTATACATGTTCCTATGACTATGAGATTATTTAACTCCGTTTACGGAGGAACACTCTGTGTGCTACAAAGCGTCCTAGCGTAACTGGGTGATTATAAAGGTGCTATACAGGTGTCTCAGAAGGTACTTGTTGAGTTGGTGTATTTGAGATTAGGATTTGTCCTCCGATTATCGGAGAGGTATCTCTGAGGCCCTTTCGGTAATGCACATCACTATAAGCCTTGCAAGCATTGCAACTAATGAGTTAGTTTGGGATGATGTATTCTGAGCGAGTAAAAGAGACTTGCCGTAGCGAGATTGAACTAGGTATTAAGATACCGGCGATCGAATCTCGGGCAAATAACTATACCGATGACAAAGGGAACAACATATGTTGTTATGCGGTTTGACGATAAAGATCTTCATAGAATATGTAGGAGCCAATATGAGCATCGAGGTTCCGCCATTGGTTATTGACCGGAGACATGTCTGGTCCGTCTACATAGTTCTCGAACCCGTGAGGTCCACACATAAAGTTCGATGGCGATTATATTATGAGTTTATGTGTTTTTGATGTACCGAAGATAGTTAGGAGTCACGATCGTCTCAATGTATCTATAATTTATGAAGTATTCATGCTATTATATTATCCATCTTGGATGTTTAATGGGCTTTACTATGCACTTTTATATTATTTTTGGGACTAACCTATTAACGAGCCCGGTGCGGTTTACATTTTTAAGCTTGTTTGATGTTTCACATAAAAGGAATATCAAGCGGAGTCCAAGCAGAATGAAACCCGGAAGCGTTATTTTTGGAGCAGTAGCAATCTAGGGGACTTGGAGTGCCGTGAGGAATCAGCGAGGAGGAGCGAGGGCAGAGGCGCGCCCACCCCAATGGGCGCACACTCCACCCTCGTGGGCCCCTCTGGCTCCCTGACGTATTTCTTCCTCCTATATACCAATATACCCTAAAACCATCGAGGACAGAATAGATCGGAAGTTCGCGCGCTTGCAAACCTCTTGTGCCACCAAAACCAATGGGACCTGTTCGGCACCCTGCCGGAGGGGAACCCTCACCGGTGGCCATCTTCATCATCCAGCGCTCTCCATGGCGAGGAGGAGTAGTTCACCCTCGGGGCTGAGGTATGTACCAGTAGCTATGTGTTTGATCTCTCTCTCTCTCAGTATTCTTGAGGTGATCTGATCTTGATGTATATGAGCTTTGCTATAATAGTTGGATCTTATGATGTTTCTCCCCCTCTACTCTCTTGTAATAGATTGAGTTTTCCCTTTGAAGTTATCTTATCGGATTGAGTCTTTATGGATTTGAGAACACTTGATGTATGTCTTGCGTGGGATACCCGTGGTGACAATGGGGTATTCTATTGATCCACTTGATGTATGTTTTGGTGATCAACTTGCGGGTTCCACCCATGAACCTATGCATAGGGGTTGGCACACGTTTTTGTCTTGACTCTCCGGTAGAAACTTTGGGGCACACTTTGAGGTTCTATGTGTTGGTTGAATAGATGAATCTGAGATTGTGTGATGCATATCGTATAATCATACCCACGGATACTTGAGGTGACATTGGAGTATCTAGGTGACATTATTGTTTTGGTTGATGTGTGTATTAAGGTGTTATTTTACTACGAACTCTAGGGATGTTTGTGACACTTATATGAATAGCCCAATGGATTGATCGGAAAGAATAACTTTGAGGTGGTTTCGTACCGTACAATAATCTCTTCGTTTGTTCACCACTATTAGTGACTTTGGAGTGACTCTTTGTTGCATGTTGAGGGATTATTACATGATCCAATTATGTTATTATTGTTGAGAGAACTTGCACTAGTGAAAGTATGAACCCTAGGCCTTGTTTCCTAGCATTGCAATACCGTTTACGCTCACTTTTACCACTTGTTACCTTGCTGTTTTTATATTTTCAGATTACAAAAACCTATATCTATCATCTATATTGCACTTGTAACACCATCTCTTACGCGAACTAGTGCACCCATACAATTTACCATTGTATTGGGTGTGTTGGGAACACAAGAGACTCTTTGTTATTTGGTTGTAGGGTTGCTTGAGA
>JAHIAM010000323.1:0-36478 GCA_021605205.1 Aegilops longissima
ATCCTTGGTTTGAGGACTTCAAGGAATCTCTCAAAGCGATGACTTCGAACCAGAATCATCATCTTACGCATCATGTCTCATGGCAAAGGGTGTCGAAAGTAACGAATGTTCCTCATCTGAATTTGGTATTTGTGAATCGATGATGATGGATCGATGATGATATTGAACCTAGCTATACCAAACTTGTTTGCATTGCCGCAAACAACAACATGCCTTGGAAAAGGTTCAAAACATGCTAGATAAGAGTGATGATATGTTAGGTGAAGAAATGGATCGCACTAAAGCCACATTGAAAATCTTCAAAGACTTGATCTAGGTTTGACAACCTTCAAGGTCATCATAACACTCTCTTGTCGATCATGAGAAACTTTCTTATGAATTTCTTCAAAAGCAAGATCTTGAGAAGCTAAGAATGAGTTATGAAGATCTTCAAAAGGAAGCGATTCATTACTTGCTCAACAAATCAAGCGCTTCTCAGAAAAATTTATTCCTCCATGCTTAAAGTGCATTGAGCGTGAATCTGCTAATTCTTCACCTGAATGTTCAAATGCTTCAAGCTATTACAAATTCTTCACCTGCCTCTCTGCTATCACTAATTCCTCATCGAGGACATTGCTAGTATCCTTGACGATCTTGAGGCTGAAGGAATTGTACATGACATGCATGTACAAAAGCCTCAAAGGGCATCAGACTCTTTGTGATGTGCTTAAAAGCAGATCCTCAACAGGAACCCTAGGAAGAGGGTATTGCCTTTGAGAGGAAACTCAATCTTGATGGAACATATTGGAAGCACAGCGGTATCCCAAAACCTCATGGGTTCTGCAAAGGGACCTCAGTTGATCCATCTAAATTATCTGCTTTACATGCGAATCTCCTCATTCTTTTGATGAGTCATTTGACTCTAACTATAAACTGTTCAAAAATCAGAATGGTGAAGTATTTGCTAGATATGTTGGCACTAAGCTGGAGCGGTTCCCTATGAAGAAAATCTGGGTTCCCAAGAAGTGCCTTGAAAGTCTTCGGTGAATGTCCTCATGACACCACACTGTGAAGAATAGGAACCCGGATCAAATTCTTCATATGGACCAAATTCTTCATATGGATCCAATTCCTCATATGGAAAAAATTCCTCCGTGGATCAAAGTCCTCAAATGATTATCATCGTGCTAACAACTCATTTATGAGGTAGAGCTAAGGGCTATGAATATGTGCATTATTTTTCAAACCAATATGTTCATAAGTCCTCGAAGAATTTCTGCCTTATTCATATGCTTACCTAACCCCTCTTATGTGAAGCGAAATCGATTGGCCTCTATGCCACCATTCTCATATGGTGCTCATGAGGTGATGAACTCTTTGCCACCCCTTGGATGTGGGTGGTGAAGAAAAGAACTAACCTCTTCTGCAGGTCGAGGTCTCGGGCGTGCTTTAAATGTCGAAGAATTAGTGGGGGCACGACAAAAATGCTGAAAGGGCCTTGAGCTAATCATGATGAAATGAACTTTCATTTCTGCGTCCTCATCTTGCTTATCATTATCTTGTTGATGAAATTCATCGATGAACTTGATATCATATTCTTCATGATGAAGTATATGAGATTGTAAGTTGCACTAATTCATCTGCGGGATGATCAACCCAAAACCCAGAGTGGGTTCTCGATAATGGATGTACAAATCACATGGTGGTGACAAGAATCTATTGATGGATGTTCCCTTATCACCGTTTCATCGAAGCATATCATCTTTCTTGACAAAGGCAAAAGTCAGTATTGGGTCTTGGTAAGGTTGCGATCTCTAAGGACATACACATGGACAAAGTCATGCTTGTTGAGTCCTTAGGATACAACCTCATGTCGATCTTAATGCTTTGTGATCTTGATATGGTTGTTATCTTTGGCAAATATCGTTGTGTTGTGATTATGGAAGTTGACAATTCAAAGTCTTGAAGGCTTTAGGAGAGGAGACTTGTATATTGTTGATTTCTCTGAGGACCACAACCAACCCGTGTGTCTACTTGAAAAAGCTTGAGAAGGCTGGCTATGGCATCGGCGACTTAGTCACGCAGAGCATGAGGAACTTGAACAAGCTTGCAAGAAGAAGCATGTCATTGGCATTGAGAATGTCAAATTCCTCAAGGATCACTTGTGTGGATCTTGTGAAGCTGGAAAAATGACCAAGGCCAAGCATCCGGCGAAGACTATCATGACCACTACTCGTCCTTGAATTGCTTCACATGGACCTCTTTGGTCCTAATCATTACCATTTGTCACTAATGGCGCATCTCTATATGGCTTTGTTATTGTTGATTATTACTCTCGTTACACATGGGTACACATTGTTACTTACAAAAATGAAGTGCGGAAGTCTTCAAGCGATTTGAGGGCTTCAACTAACTTTGGTGTGAAGATCGGACACATCGGGGAGTGACAATGGGCGAGTTCAAAATTCGGTCTTGATGCCTATGTTGATGAACTTGGTATTACTCATGAGTTATCTTCTCCCTATACTCCTCGGCAGAATGGCGTCGTGGGCGCAGAACAGAACTCTTGTTGAGATGGCTCGCACTATGCTTGATGAATACAAAGCGCCTAGTCATTTTGGATTGATGCAATTGATACGCGTGCCACATCACCAGCAGAGTATATCTTCACAAATTCTTCAAGAAGACTGCCTATGAACTCCTCAGCGACAAGAAACCCAATGTGAGTTATTTCAAAGTCTTGATGCTAAATGCTGGATTAGAGATCCTCATCACAATTCTAAATTTGCGAAAGCACATGAAGGTTTATGCTTGGTTACGGAAAGGACTCGCACACCTCTGAGTCTTCAACATCGCTCTTCACAAGATTGTTGACCTTTGTAGATGTCGGATTCGATGAAACTAATGGCTCATAAAGAAGCACCTACCTTCATGTTAGATGAACCAGCTTTGAGGAATCTATCAAGTTCAAAACAGCGAGGATGTCATTCCCTCTTGAAGAATCTGCTTTGAAGAATTCATTCCTGTCTGCTTGAAGAACGTCGAGTTGATGCACCGAAGATAATCTTTGAAGACAATGGTCTTTGAGGAAAATGATCAAATTCCTCGGCGACTACCAGCTCATCCTCGCGTTGCAAAGGAAGTACAAGTTGACAAGATCATCGATGACATTGAGCGCCGGGTCCTCTCACACGCTCAAAAGCTTCACATTTATCTAACTTTTGTGGGCACTATGCTTTTGTCTCTATCCACGAGCCCACTAAGGTAGATGAAGCATTTACGGAACTGAGTGGATTGAGGCCATGCAAGAAGAATTACATCGATTCGAGCTCAACAATGTGCAGGGGAACTGGTCGAGCGTCCGAGATCCTGCATAAGCATAATATCATTGGCACAAAGTGGATCTACCGCAACAAGCAAGATGAAAATGGCCTTGTGGTGAGGAATAAGGCACGACTTGTAGCTCAAGGCTACACAGAGTTGAAGGAATTGATTTGATGAAACTTTTGCACTGTTGCTAGACTTGAGTCTATTACATATTATTAGCCTATGCTAACCATCACAATATCACTTTATATCAAATGGATGTGAAAAGTGCATTCCTCAATGGTAAGCTTGAGGAAGAAGTATATGTTGCTCAACCCCAGGTTTGAAGATCAAAGAATCGACAAAGTCTTGAGACTCAACAAGGCCCTCTATGGTCTCAAACAAGCCCCCCAGGCGTGGTATGATACATTGAAGGAATTCTTGGGAAGAATGGCTTCACACCAGTTCACTCGACCCTACTCTCTTTACTAAATCATATGATGGTGAACTGTTTGTGTGCCAAATATATGTTGATGATATTATCTTTGGCTATCTTGACCAACGTTATAGTGATGAATTTGCCTATATGATGAGTGAAGAATATCAAATGTCTATGATGGGAGAGTTGAAATTCTTCTTAGGTCTTCAAATTAAATCAACAACACAATGGCATATTCATATCTAGGAGAAATACCTCAAAGATGTCACGAAGAAATTGGCATGCAAGATTGCAAAGGCGTCAAAACACCTATGCCCACAAATGGCCATCTATGCCTTGATGAAAATGGTATTGACTTGATCACAAGGTATACCGCTCCATGATTGGTTCTCTATTGTACTTATGTGCATCTAGGCGAGATATAATGCTTAGGGTTTGCATATGTGCCCGATTTCAGGCTACAGAAGGAATCACACCATAAGGCTGTGAAGCATATTCTTTGATATCTAGCTCACACACCAACACTAGGATTATGGTACCCCAAGGGCTCTACTTTTGATCTCATTGGATATTACGACTCGACTATCTTTGGTGATCGTGTGGACCACAAGTCAACATCTGGTACTTGTCATTTCCTCGGACGATCTTTGATGCATTGGTCCTCGAAGAAAGCAGAACTGCGTATCCTTGTCTCTGCGGAAGCTGAATACATTGCTGCTGGCTCATGTTGTGCTCAATTCTTGTGGATGAAGCAAACTCTCAAGGACTCGACATCAATGTGAAGAATGTGCCTCTCTCTTGTGACAATGAGAGTGCCATCAAGATTGCTCACAACCAGTTCAGCACTTTCGAAGACAAAGCAATTCAAATTCGTCATCATTTTCTTACGTGATCATGTGTTGAAGGCGACATCTCCATCGAGCATGTGAAGGCGAAGAACAGCTAGCCGATATCTTCACTAAGCCCTTGGATGAGAAGAAATTTAGCAAGTTGCGGTGTGAGCTAAATATCTTAGAATCTTGAATGTTCTTTGAAAAGGACACACATCCGACACTTATGCAAAATTGATGACTTAGATGTGCAACACATGAAAAGCGTTTTCTTCAATCAATGAAGAATAACACTCTAAGCGTGAAGAAATTAATGAAGAATTTGATTCTTAGAACCCTCGACAATTATGCAGCGGTATAAAATCATCATTCTTATCACGGTGGAGTCACGCCACCACCAAAGTGAAAATCTTCAATTTGAATTTTTCCTCGGTTTTGAAATTCTTGATTCTTCAAATTCTTCAACTTTGCAAAATCTTCACTTTGTTTCGTCGTTTTTCTTCATTGGCTATATATATATATATATATATATATATATATATATATATATATATATATATATATATATATATATATATATATAGGTTTATGTCCTCTACAACATTCACTTATGGCTATTTCTTCAAGTCATTTTTTACGCTAAGTGAATGTGATGGGACCCTTCCCCTCTATGCTATACTCAACCCAATCTATTCACAAATTCTTCATATGCGTTCTATTTGAAACTCGTTCAAATCTTCTTGTGTCCTTGTCAATTTGAAGAAATTGCGAGCGGAACTTTAAAACTGATCTTATCAAACTTTCAGTTTTGCCGCTCAAACCGTTCCGCATCCCATGATGCATTATTTTACTCACCGCGATCGTACGATCTCCACTACGATGCGTGGGTGACACATGTCGTGAGAAGGAGAATGGTCAGTGACACGTTAGTCCTAAATCTTGAGCGAACAGTTTTTCACTGCCTCTATAAATACCCTCTCTCCATCCTCACTTCTTTTACTCCGCTCGATCTCTCTCTCCCGCTCGAGCTCCTCAAACCCTAAGCGCGCTGCTACTCCATAAATCGCCCGGTGAGGAAGAGCCGCTGCCTCGACCTCATCGCCCGTCGTACTCAGCAGCCGATTCTTGAAATCTTCACTCTGCCGCCGTAGCCATCTTCCTCCGCTTGAGTTAGAGGCGTGGAAGATCTGCAGAACGAGCTTCACATCTACAACACCCAGTTAAATCGTGTTCTTCATTTAGGGTAATTAAAAGTTACTTTTACTGCCCTTGTTGATCAAATTTTTCACTACAAAATCCTCAAAGGTGTTTTATTCTTTAAATCCTCACACACAAACACCTCACTAGTTATATGCTCTTGATTCGTTTCTCTAAGCAATCATTTTCTTCAAGATTCCTCAATTGTGTGGATCCTCGATCTATACAACTCTGGAACCTAAGACAAAGAGCAGCTTAGTGAAATTCTTCAAAACTCATCTGGTCAAAATCCTCAAAACTTGTTCTTTTTAAAAACCTTATGAGAGCGCATATGACCTCTCAAATTCCTCGCAACTATACTCTGTTCACAGTACTCATGTCATTCTTTGAATCACTAGGTTCTCATCAACTTAACTCATTTGCAGCGTTCCTCGAAGAAAAGTTGCATACTTCTTGAGAGAATTTGTTTGTTCAAATTCCTCACACGAAGAATATGGCGAGAAGGAAAGAAGCCACGAGAAAGGAGGAAAGAGGCTGAGGTCATGACCGCATTTGAAATCCACGAGGAAATATATGCTGATTATTGCACACAGATGAAGCGAGTTGGTAAAAAAACAAAAATCAGCGCAAAGTGCGCATTCAAAGGATAGAGCGGAGATGGGCAAGGAATGGAGGAATGCGGATATGTAACTCCAAAGTACATGAAGAAATTAGCACTCAATCCTCCATGCCCAAGAGCTCCATTGGCTTTGGTCAAGAAAGTGACCCACCGACATCAAGCGTGGTGAGGACTTTCTGAAGAATGGGCCAGCGCCAAGCCAAATTGGCAAGACAAGCCAGCAGGCGGTGAGGAAATTCAGTGAGGACTCTGCTCTCTGCTGCTGCCCACAGGCCTCTGTCAAGCCAAGAAAATCTATGGCAAAAGCCCGCACACAAGCCAAGTGCTTCACCAGCAGTGCCCTCACGGCCAAGTTCCTCATTTGTGCCCTCACGGCCAATTCCTCATCTGCTCCTGCTCCTCCAAAATCCTCGGCTCCTTCAAAGTCCTCAGGAGCTCCTCCCAAGTCCTCGGCGATTCAGACAAAGTCCTCGGCACTGTGCATCAGCCCACGTGCCAAGGGCTGCAGAGCTTCTCCATTATACGGTGTTTCAACAAGTTCCTCGGCTACACCAAATCTTCATCGGCCCGACTCTCTGAAGACCAAGGCCACAGTGGGCGAGGTCCTCGGCCTAGTCCCAGAAGAAATAGATTCGCCTTCAAGAGCCACACGAAGATGATGAGGCTGATGATGATGAACTTGCGGAAATCATCGAGACCCGCCAAGAAAGGGCCGCTAGAGCCAAAGGCACATCTGTGCCCTTCTAACATTGGATCTGAGGAAAATCCTCGATTACATTGATCTACGGCACAAGGATCCAAACACCCCTATGCCTGATTTTCATCGACCCTGGACAAAGTAATATGTTGACCCATTTCATCCTTGAAGAGAAATGGAAGTTTGAAAAGGCAAGAGATCAAGAAAGCTCAATACGAGAAGGAGAAGTTCTGAAGAAAAGCGTTGTCAAAATGACACGAGGAACTTCTCAAGGTCGAGATGAAATTCAAGACCTCGGCAAAAACTTGGTGCTTATTATCTTTGATTGGCAAGGAGCCAAGGTCGATTCGTCAACTGACAAAGAATTTCACCAATGTTGCTGCTAGCGCAACATGAAATTCCTCGGTGGAGCCTCGGCTCAGCCATTGAAGAACATGTCACCGACCTTGCTGATGAAGTTCGATTTCTTTGAAGAAAATGCTAGTTCGAGGTGATGATCCCATTCCGGCCATTGAAGAAATTGCGGGGCATCCACTAGTGGTGCGCTTGAAGAACATGAACAAGGCAGGGCAAGCTGCATCGATTGCGCTGAGAAAATCAACAAGATTCCTCGGCTCCTCCTGCGCCAACACCAACTCCAATTCTTCCATCGCCTCGATGTGAAGAAGACCAAAGGCTGCGAGAACAAGCTTTGTGAAAAGCGAAAGCATCAAGCTGCGTCAAATTCTTGACTGCAAAGAAAATCAAGCCAATGACCAGCTCCTTTGAAAATCCTATTGATGCGATTCCAATTTCCTCAATTCCATCAAAGGACCTTGTTCCTTTTGATGAAGACTATGTGATCCCAAGCGGATCGATGAAGAAAATCATTACTTTGCCCGTCGGAGCAGATTGATGAAAAATTGAAGTGGAAGCAATCCCTTCAACCCCAATCATTTCCTCGCCTATGCCTCGGTTCACGGTGAAGAGGCCCGTGTTGAGAACTTGAAGAAGATGTGGATATTGGAAGCACAACACGGTGATGAGCGATGACTTTTGGGAAAATCGACATCCAAATTCTCCACTCTTCACCCCAATCCAACAGATACCTCGGTCCCTGCTCCAACTGTTCAAATGGGCTCTGAAGAAACTCATCCCACTTCATCATCCATGAAGAAATTCCAGCCACTAAGCGTTGATGAACCTCTTCTGCTGATCCTCGGACCCTTTTGTTGAGGAACAAGAAATTTCCTTAGCACTGAAGAACCTGAGATTGCGATTCGGAGGTCGTGATGCAACTCCTTGACACTCCTTGCCAAAGCCAAAAATCCCTTCTCAACATAGCAAAAGTTCAAGGCTGAAGACTTCTTGGCGAGCATGTATTCTTCACTTGATTACAATCCTTATGATTACGCTCACATAAGGAAGAGGCGTTTACGGACTGCCGGTCAAGCCAATTTCTATTCCTCGGTGCTCTTCAACAAAGACAAAGTCTTGATCATGCTCATATTCCTCATGTGGACATGGAGTCTCTGCAGGGCTTTGATCCGGTCCTCGGTGTTCTTCCACGATCGGGACTTACGAATTTCTGCTGCGACATCGTGGTGGAATGAAGAACTCATTCTTCAATTCTATGCAACGCTGCACATCACGGAGGCGCTGAAGCGTGAACTCATGGGTATTAGGCTGGATGTGCGAAAATACTCACTACAAGGCACCAGCAACTGAATTGCCGTGCTCTACCACTCGATCCTCCACTTGATGGTGCTTGTTGTATCTACAGCGAACAGAACTTTCAAATCACTATATGCAAGTCTTGATGAAGCCTTTGAAGCCAAGGCAGGCCCCAGAACCAAATTCCTCGTCAAGGAATTATTGTATGTGCCTCGGACTGTCTATCGGATTACAGCGAAGACAATGAGTCCTATCAAAGGCCACGACTCAAATGATGAAGAAGTCGTTGGCATCATGAAGAATATGCTTTTCAATATCATTCATGGCGTTTCCGTCAACTTCCATGATTTCTTCATGAGGACTCTGGCAAACATTGCTATGTCACCATTTGAGCTGAAGCCTTATGCACCTTGGATAATGAGATTCATCAGGACAAGGCCTTCACTCAACTACAAGGCTGATACTCTGAACCACTGCAGCTACTTGCCCCCGATTGAAGTCCTCAAACGGACATTTACCTCAGCTGATGACAAGGGCAAGGCTACTGCTGTGATCGATGAAGGCATTCATCCATTGGATGGACAGTTTCGCAAAGCAGCATCCTACTCCACCAATGATGACTCTGCCACACATGACTCTGCCGCAAATACCTCTGTCAAGGAAAGTCCTCAAGCCACAGCACCCAGGGTGATGACTGATCGTGAGTTACTCCTCAGTCTTCATCAGAAGGTTGATCGCAATCATAAATGGGTCAAGCGTCAGTTTGGTTCAATTCTTCACAACATGACCTCTACACACAATGCAGTGAAGAAAAACCACTACTACCTCCATGAAACCTTCAAGCGCACCACGGCTGTTCTTTCAAATGTCTACAGCGGAAGAAGCGGCGACAATGGGACTCAAGGAAGAATTTGGTGATGCGCACCTCCTCAGAAGAAATACAAGAAGGTCAAAGTTCCTTCCTTGGTGGCCAGCTCCTATTCTTCATCCGCGACCTTGATGAAAATGAAGACTTGAGCGACACGCGGCAGGCCCTACTACAACAACCGACCCCAACAATTGGCTGGCGCTCCTTCCTCAACTTGAAATTCTTGAGCGTTAGTCCTCGGTTTGATCCTTTTGGTCATTCGATGACAAGGGGAGAAATTTGAGTTAGTCTTCAAGCGGGTCTATTATATGGGCAAGTTATTTTTGTTAAGTTACAACTCTCGTTCTTGAAACTTTTATTGGATCGAGTTGTAATCTTAAACCCGATGGTGCTGATACTTTTGATGCCTTTGTGCTCTTACACTATGCTCTAATACTTTTGATGCTTGAGCTACGATTCTCTTGAGCTACGATACTCTTGATCGTTATTTTGCATGCTGTTCCTCATTAATGTTATTGCGCATGCTGAATTTCATCAAGCACCATATTTAATCATGCATTTCAAATTCTTCATATTATATGTCAAATCGTGTATGAATTACAAGATATAGGGGAGATCTCCATGATTCCACTCTTCAAATGTGCATTGCCTCAAAACCAAATTCCTCACTATGCACATCTTGAGGGAGTTTTTCTATATCTTGCAATCAAATTCCTCAATATCGTATTTACACTTCATATGTTTATCCCGTTGAAAACTTAACCTATATTGTCATCAATCACCAAAAGGGGAGATTGTAAGTGCATCTAGTGCCCTTAGTGATTTTGGTGTATTGAAGACTTATAGGTTAAGGGACTAATAATGTTTGTGAGTGTACACATGTCTATAAGTCTATGAGGAGTTTGATATTCTGAGAGAAAATCGACCCTAAAAATGAAGTTCTTGATTGAAGACTTTGACATTACGAAGACTTTACGAAGACTTTGAAAGTGAAGAAATTGGTGTGACCTTGAAGACTTGGTATTCATTTGAGGAACATGAGCGTGAATACTTTTGTTTTCGTAGTTTCATTTTCTCTTTCTTGAGTCACCGAAACACCGTCTTTGTTAAAAAATTAGAAATACTAAGGAAAAATTTCCATGTGATGCTCAACTCAAAATCCTACACCTACCAATCCCTTTGAGTGAAGCCTTTGGAAATCTCATACTGATTCGATCAATTTCTTGATGACATAGGCGAAGTTCTTACAGTATTTGAGAATTTATTCGGCGAGGAGTTAGGAATTCGCTTGATCTGGATTGCCTACGATGAGAACATGATAATACGAGAATTTGACATTCAAATTTCCGACCGTTGTTATCTTCTTGCATGACTGTCCCAAAATATCTTATCCACCTAACGGCCATATCATTGAAGGGCATTTATGTCTTATCATGTCGGGCTGCTCCCTAGGCTATAAATAGCGCCCCCTACAACCACTAGCTGGTTGGCTGCTCGAAAACTTGACACTTGTCATTTGAGAGCAACCCATCCTCGAGGACTTTGGCGAAAATCATCAAGTGAGGAAAACCCAAAACCAAACCCTACAAACCCAAAGTGATTGAGCATCTTGAAGAGATTGATCTGCATGGATCGGCTTATTACCTTTGAAGGCGTGCTTCTTCCATCTGTTAGGCGTCATGGTCTAGAGCATCAAGAGGAATTGTGGATCGCCGAGTGACCAAGTCTATGAAGGTTTGGAAGTCGCTGAAGACTTACCACAGTGATTGGGCCGAGTGCGTGTGACCTTAGTTCAAGGAGAATCTGGTGAGGACTTGGTGTCTGAGCTCGTGCTCAGCTGGGTGTCCGGGACTGTGTGTCCTCGAGTTTAAATACTCGGCCGCTCCAACCGGACGTATAAGCGAGGCAGCAGTTGGGCTGGTCTACCAAATCATTGTCTTCACCAACCTTCTGGTTCTATTTCCTCAACCCTTTCATTTCCTCATTATTGTGTTGAGTGTTTGTTCATATCTGTGTTTGAAGACTTTGGTGAAGACTTTCTCAATTTCCTCAATTCAATTTCTTCAGTCTGTTTGTCTTCATCTTGTGCTATCATGTGTTTACGCTTTTGTACTCTTTGATTGTCTTCATTTCATCATGATGACCATGCCCGAATTCTCTTATGCTTACTTCTGATTACTTATTCCGCTACAAGTAGTTCTTAGCTAAGGAATTTCCTCACGGCAAATTCCTCAATGAAGAATTCATAAAAATCGCCTATTCACCCCCCTCTAGTCGATATAGCACTTTCAAAAGAAATGACCCTTGGTCTTATTTATAAAGCAAGGGACATGTGGGGCATGAAAATCAAGGGTGTGAGTTTGGAAGCGGAGTTATGCGCCTCGATTATCGTGAGATCTATTAAACAAAAAGATATAGTGGATAGCTTTTATGATAGGTGACGTCACGCCGGTTTACAATGACGAGAGAAGATGACATTATGGCGGTTCACCAAACTACACAAAGATCTTTGAAGATGAAGTTTTTGCTAAGGATTGACATGAACCTGTTCAAATTAATCTGGGGCCTAATGTTGGGGATATTACTCTGGGTGTAAACCGGCCAGGACAGGCCGGGTTAACTTCGTCAGTAGTTGAGTATGTTAAAGCCCATGTTGGCAGAAGAGGGCTCAAGGCCCATAGTCGGTTCAAGGCCTGTAGCCGTAAACCGATGTCGGTATGTAACTTGTATTGTAAGTTAGGAATAGTGGAGGCCAAGCGGATACATCTATGAACCAGCGTCGGGACTCTGTAAACCGGCGGCGCCACCCATGTATATAAGGGGCGACCAGCGGCGGTTCGAGGACAACAGATAACAACTTCGAGACTTAAGCGAAGCTTGTTTGCTCCTAGTCATCAAAACCCCATCAATTCCATCACAACTAGGCGTGGCTTTTACCTTCATCGAAGGGCGAACTAGTATAAACTCTCTTGCGTCCACATATGCCTTTAACCTCTTCAAGCTAACGTAGCAATGGCTCACTGACTAAGTCCTTTCATGAGGACATCTGCCGTGACAAAACCACGGCAATGAGGCCTCGGGCCGGAGCGAGCAGGAAGCCGTTGAAGATCGTCAGTCGATCGCGGCGGAGAATCTGAGGTTGGTGATTAGAACGCAGTGCGTGTTGGGGCTCATGGGAGAATAATAGGGCGTGTGGGGAATAGAGGAGGGGGCAGCCAACATTGGAGGTAATGCTGTAAGGCGGCGGGCGCAACCAGCCATGGGGGCGGGGCAGGCGGAGCCGGCAGGGTGGTTTGGTTTGGGCGGTGGAGGAATAAGAAGACAAGAGATAGAAGATACCTGACGGATGTTGGATGTCAATCCAGCGGTGGTAAGCGAAATCGTTTGTTGGTGGCTAGTAAGTCGACACCACCTTGGATAGGCTATTTCCTCGCGGGTCCCAAATGTCAAAATCCAAATCATCACGGTCATGCAGCCTTTCCTATGAAAATTCACAGCCCATTTGATGTGCTAGTTGAAATAAGTTTGTGGGTCTGGTGGGGGCTAATCACTTGGCTTACGTAATGCACGAGTGAGCTCAAGCGGTGGCGTGGTGATGTTATTTCCCTTGGTTGTGATTTGTTACAATATTTCACTCTAAATTAAGCGAATGGCAAGCCATTTGCCTTGTTTCAAAGAAAATATAGCGATCACAGCCGAGTTGAAAAGGGCAGGAACATCTAACTCCAGCTTACAAACTGTACAAAAGCACGAGGTTGATTGTTCATCAGGTTTACAAAAACCCAGATTGAAAAGGGCAACAACATCTAACTCCGGCCTTGTTTTGGCGATCACGGTCAAATGGATCGGTCAGGTCCATAGAATGAACATCTGGGTCGTAAAATTTCTTTGGATTATGACCACAATATGTTGTAAATAGAAGCCCGGCACGTTCGAAGCTCTTTTGCCCACTGAAACTCCTTTTTTGCTCTTGACATACCCATCCGTCAAAACCATGCTGCTGATAAACTTAAGCTGATGGACAATAGTAACCTCGCATTCAGCGGGAAGAATGTGACAAATCTTGTGTTTGCGGTTGGCTACATATCGTTCTAGCGTTATTGTCTTCAATCGAATCTCATGAGAAGTGAGAAAATCCGATGCTTACGAATCCACCGATTGGTTATAACTTTCTTACCCGTCTGTTGCCTAAATAGACATGAAGATTGAAAACAGTTAAGGTCTAAAGAAGAGTGTCGAAAGAGCAACAAGCTGAGCAGTTAATTCTAGTACACTATATGCGGGCTTCAATGTGCGTGAAATTATCACCTTTATATACAACTTCTCCGGACATGGAAAGCATTGCAGCAAGCCAATAATCTTGTTTAGATCAAAACTATTCATTTGGATATATAAGATCTTGTGAATCCAGCACCATTGATAGGCCATCCATGGAGAAACTCTTCATTGAGCATAGAACATAATATTAGTACAAAATGTGTACTCCAAGATGATATATAAATTATGCTTGAAATTTAAAATGCAGCTTATGGTTACAAGTGTAGATGATAATATAAAGTACACGAAGCTGTGGAGCCAAACACCATATTGAAATGAGCACGAGAGATCATGTATTACACCCAAGGTCTCGGTTTAGGCAAAGAGGGCGGTTATTTACAGCGGTGAATAACTAGAATCAAGGATCAACCTTTGAAGTGAAGGGCATCTTGGATGATGAGCTGCCTTCCGTCAAAAGAAATTCCAATTCTTACAAGGTTAGGCGACTTTATTTGGAGACAACCGATTCTAGCTGTGAAAACAAGCACCAAGCACTCCATGAGGAGAAGCTGGAGTGGATGATGTTGTGCAATGAGGTCTCGATATCTGAACCCGCACAAGTGAAAGTTTCTTGAGAAATGGGAATCGAAGGTTTAGTACAGTTATGCGGTAGGTATACCTGTATAAAGGTGGCGGTGTGGAGAGAGGAAAACTGTGAGATGGACATCGGTCTTTGAGGCACAAGTTCATGGCGTTGGTATGTGGTATGTGATTTCGGGGAATAGTAGAACTCAAGCAGCTGTAGTTACGTGAATTGAGGATTTCAGCCAGGCGTCCACCGTGCGGGGCATGGTATGCTTGCTCGAGGTAGCATGGCGGGATCTGAGAGGCTTTGAGCGAGCCTGGTGGGAGGAGATGATGGCTCTGGGGATTTCAAAATCATTGAAGAGATAGATGGCGACGATCGAGATTAAGGAACGCAGTAGCGCCATAGAGGTGCCACCGAATTGGGAGGACTTGGGTGCGGCAGCAATCCTTGGTGGGGAGAAGCGAGATGATCTCCCCAAGGATGGCGTCCAGGAGATCGCTGATGCGGTCCACCCGAGATTCTATGGGTTTCTGGGATCCGGTGGGGGCGGGGTCGCCGCTTCTCCCTGCATTGCCGGGTGCGGGATCTACAATAGGCGCCGCCGCTGGCGGGAGCCTCATCTTCTTGGCGCTGGGGTCAGCCGACTCCATTTTCCTCGAGTGCATCGCGTCAGCTCTCAGTTGAGCATAATGTGAATGGCGAGCCTAGTTGTAGTCGGCGAAGAAGAAGGGGAGCTGGGGGTTTTACTGGGAGTGAGGAAGAAGGGGAGCTAGGGTTTTCTGTAGGGAGTGAGGTGAGAATTTGGGGAGTGCAGTGGGCGAGTGGCGTGAGTGGGTGGGAGCGAGGAGGAAGAAGAGCACCGGGTTTTTGGGGGCGGTGTCTTTGGGTGTGGGTAGCGCCTTTTGAATTGATTTTACTATTTACTAGTGTGGATTGGCTGTTTTGTCTTGGGCCGGAGAAACAATTACTACTAGTATAGTGGAGACACTCTCAGCTACCGGAAAATAATTACTACTAGTACAATGGAGGCACTCTACAGCTTGGCTCCTCCTAGGTCATTGAAGCGTCTCCCTCTCTGAATGTCGTTATACTTTTGTTCACCGACATGCGGGCCATGCAGCTGTGAGCCCAAATGCCATCCACCAAATTAGAAGGCGTATCAGGCGGAGAAGTCACCCAGTCGTGGCCTTGGCGATGTGAGCCGTCGTATCACAAAACCCCACCTCCCATGATCTAAGTTTGTGGACGAAGCAACCATCATTTCACTCTTCGCTGAATCCCTTCTCCCTCACCGTCTTCAAGAAAAACCTTTTCGCATCTGCCCTGTTCTTCTCTCCCAGCGAAGGGAAGGTAAGCGGATCCGTGATGTTGGTATATTTTCGTTCGAGAGAAAAAAAAGAACTTTTGCAAAGCGATAGCGATCCTCACTCTCTTTTTGTTTCATTGTCATTGCGATTGTGTTTTCCTTTCGGTGGTCTCCTAGTATTCGTCGGTTTCATGATGGACCAAGGAGAACCGGGCAAAGATCTGCCAATATTGGAGCAGGCGGGGAGGCTGATCCCCACGAGACGAGAGCTCCAAGAAGATGGAGGCAACCACCGAGCCGACCCAGATCGCTCACGGCCACTCTTGAGATGGTCAATGCCCGTTTGAGGTTACAGCCCGTGGCACTGCGAGGCAGTTTTCCCCCTTCGAGGATGTGTCCCCCACAGGCTGCCCAAGGTGATTTCCTTCTTTGCCGATCTCTTTATGGTGGTTTTCATCTAAGTATGTGGTGATTTTTTAGAAAAGGAAGTATGTGGTGATTAATAATGCAAAATTTATTAGCTTGATGCCATGCTATACATAGTGGTTTAAATAACTTGTGTTTCTTATCTTTGAAAAGTAATTCAGAATTTGTTTACTGTTTCAATTAGAGCCTGATCACAGACAAGGATTGTGTGGTTGTGCATGTCACTTTCGCTATGAGGCCGGCGACCTGAATATACGCATTTGGGAGAAAACAGGTCCGAGGGGTGTCTTGAAGCACAACAAGTTCAAAGCTACTCCTTCATTTGTGAGGCATCTGTTCTTGTCAAGCTTACGCGAGGGAAGATGGCGTGGCATGCCTCCACAAACAAGTTTATCGATGGCAAGGCCACAAGGTTGTCTTCATGAAGGTTCACGAGTTTAGCTGCTGCGGGGCGTCCTCGATGATGTTCATGGCAAGGTCCGTCTTGTGTCCAGCCCAAATTAGATCGAGGCATGAAATAGTTGCCCCAGCTAGTGTTTAATAGTAGTTTGGATTGTGTCTAATTATCCGAACCTTGCACATTATCGACCCCTCAGGGCTAGTACTCTGTTTGAATCCGTCTATGGGAAGCTACTGGTACTTTTGTGTGCCCGTGAATCATATAAGCAACTATGTATCTTATTACGATGGTTCATGCAGTTAATTGAGGCCACAATGTAATAAATTCCAAGCGTTCAGCGCTAGTCCAGCGCTCATGTGGAATACTCACATTAAACTCGTCTTCATAAAAATCTTGAAAAGCATAAGTTAAGCAGTTTTATACATCTCAATGATTCATAGAACATAACAAACATATACTAGTTCACAACAAAAGACAAAGTTGTGAGAAGGTTTACAAATGAGGAAAAAACAAGCAAGGCTTCTCACGAGCAAAGGGCCTCCGGCGAGCTTAAATTTCTGGAGTTCACTCTGGTTTTTCTTGTTGCCACCATCAGAGTTAGGTTCTCTCATTCCAGAATAACCAATTATAATTGTGGTCTCAGCTGGAATGCTGAAGCTGGACCATGCGATTGTCTTGACCAGGTGAAATTCTTGTGCATTCCACTAAATTTAAGCACCGCTATTTGCAGAAATAAGCAGACCACAATGCCTCTTGTCCGCGCTTTGTCCAAAAACAGCCATGCAGCCGTGCCGGCTAGTCCTCGGTCCATGGATGAACTGGTAGAAAGTGCATTCGGACTAGGATGCAGTTGTTTTTGCTCGTCCACCTTTGCAATCGAGGAAGTAAAGCGTCTGAATCAACCGTTTAGATTGCGTTGGTCATTCTACCTTAGTTACTACCAATGTAGGGATACCTTGAAGGCGGGAGGTTAGGCAGCGGCAGCGAGGATAGCCATCTCATTTTGCGCAGTTGTACTAAAACTGAGGTGTGTGCTTTTGATTTGCGGATAGAAGCGATCTGACAGACATCCGAAACGATATGGAGCAGACATCCCTGTTTGCGCAAAACAAAATACGGTTATTTAAGCGGTGACAGATATTACTACTTTCCCCGTTTCCTCTTAGAACCAAGTCCTAGATTCATGCTACATCTTTCCACTTTCTTCCTGTTTGAACCAACGCTTTGAGTTGATTGTATGAACTAGCTTTACTTCTAATAATAGTAGAAGTCTAGGTGGCTTTGGAACAGCGGATGGAAGTAGAAAAGGATCCACGAAGGGGAAGAGCTGAGGCGATGAAGCAAGGCAGGTTTGAAGGAATATATACACGAGGTCGTCGGCATGTGGCAAAACGGCGTCGGGAGGCCGCATCTTAGCCACAATACGCGAGGAGGAAGAAGGGTCGGAGGCCCTCGAGCCAGCTCTCTCGGAGAAAACGACACGACCGCCCGATCGGGGCCTTGGGCAGCCGTTGGCCCCTCCTCCGCCCGTTGACGACAGCGTGAGCGATGCACCTACCCCCTGCCCGGTCGAGGTTGTCGGCGGATTTGTGACTAGCCATGAGCTGAGAGAGAGTGTGGCCACCTATGTCTTGCTTAGATCTGGAGAGCATGAGAGAGTGAGCAGAGGAACCCTAGTAAAGCAAGCGCTAAGGCTCCTGATTTTATATATAGTGGAGTGATTTTGTTGTACGGCTTCAAAAAATGCTCCCTCGTGTACCAGAGTGGGTGTGAGAGAACTAGTGCATCGTGCACCGCTTCTCTTCGTGAGAGTACAATATATACTATGCCCAAGAGCGTTAAGCATAAGAGTAATAATATAAGTGTGTGGCGTGTGAGCTAAAATAAAATGTCTTGCGCCGTCTTTTGTTTTTAGAAGTTACGAGGTAGGGTGTGAAGAGCACATATGTGCGTGGCGTCTACTACTGAGATAGGCGATGGGTGCCGCGTCTTGAGTCTGCGAGAGGACTCGGAGAGTTGTGACTCGTGAGGGTGCGTGTGCGTGAGAGAGAGGCGCGTATCAATGCAATGCATGTGTCCGTAAATCATTATCCGAAAAAGCGTTAGCCACAAGCCTTTTCTGACGAGCGCCGTAGAACCGTTAGATCGGCATCCGGCGATGTCGGTTTGCCATGTCATTTAACAGAACAGCCACTCCTCCTACACACAAATCTTCCACGTGAGTGTTAGCAACTGCCGTATGCTCCCTCCGTTCGAAATGCGGTGCATATAGCTTTATTGAAAATTAGAACCTCGCAAACTTTTACGAGTTTTAGTGTACCAAATTGCACATGTAGAATACCTGTATATATCATTTCATTCATCTTGAGAGGTAACTATAAAGATGGGTGAGAGTCTACAAAGAAAGACCATCGTATCACCCGCAGCAATTTCAACCATCCTTTAGTGTCGAGGAATATCATAGGAACTCTATATGATATGATTTTTATAGGATTTTTCCTTTAGAGCCAATTGGTTCATAGGAATAGATTCATATACTCTACATTTCAAAGGAAATAAACATGATATCATTTCTATAGCTTCAGAGCCACTTGGTTCATATGAATGGATTCCTATACTCCCTTAATTTCAAAGGAAAATAAGCATTAGTGTATATTCAATAGAAAAGTTCCTATGATATGAACAAAATTACATCTCTTTACTAATCCCTCCTCATAGGACTTGAGATACATGTCATCTCTAGATTCAGTAGAAAAGTTCCTATGATGTGAACCAAATGACATCTCTTTTCCAATCCCTACTCATAGGAATTGAGATCCTCCATGTCATCTCTTTCCTACAACTTCCATGTATACATCTTCTATTCCTAAATAGATAGTACAACCCACTAGTAGCTTTTTCCAAAACATGCAACTATGGCACAAGAACTATATAGTGTGCCAATAACTTTGAAAGATGGTCATTGGATGAAGCTAACCCGACAGTGCGAGAGATGGGCAAATCCGAGCACTCTTGGCCGTTGGATATCATCAACATTCCACCGGATCGCCACATGTACAATTTAGAAGACTCCATGGTTGAACTTAAGCATAATGCACAAACCTCAAAACACAAGCACTTCTCCTTTGTTCTAGAATCTTACGTATCATAATTGATTATTTTTTCTAAATGAATTGCCATTATTTGTTTTTTACTTTATGATTTACAATGCACAACCCCATGAATCTTAACATTTTTATAAAACTAATTGATTTTGAATGAGATGAACTATAAGAACTAAGCGAACATCTACATCATGCATATATGACTCAAAGCTTTACATGCTATAGTGTGTATTTATTCATAATTTGGTTTGAAATCTCATGCGTTCAATACATGTGTACCTTACTAGTTTTGAGTAGAGTAGCAAATTTCACATGACCCTAGGTATATCAAAATCAGGGCCCATGCATCATTGCCTTTAAATCGAACCTCGTCCACAATTTTTGTGCGTGCTATATCTCCTTTGGTCCCCGAACCCAAAATGCTGCCTCGTTCCCATAAAACCAAGCGGCCCACACATATTTAAAGCGTCGACTCGAACCCGTTTACTGACGTGGCCCTGCGCTGTAGTACTCCTACAAACCCTACCGCCGCACTCATCATCGGTTTTCTTCAAGAGGGCGAGGGAGAAGCCGATTTGTAGTGGGCGCTTTCAAAAAAAAGGATCTGTAGTGGAGACCCTACCTAGGGTGCCCTAGGTAGCTGCCACACGCATCATTGTTTTCTCTTTTCTTTATGCTCTTGCACGCTAGAGTGAAATGATGGTTGCTTCCTCCATCCAGCTTAATGCGGGAAAGGTGGGGCTTTGTGATTTGACCCCTCATCGCTCATTTTCTACTCTTTGTGGCGCTTCTGACCGGGGTGCCTCCAATTCCAACCGCTGCTCCGAACTGTGATTTGGTGCATCGCACGTGGAACAAGACGGTGGATGAGCCACATGTCTGCCAAAGGGGTCCTGTTAAGTGTGTCGCCATTTCGTGTGCGGACTGACCTTGCTTGAGTTGCTACGCCAACACGACAGGAGCAGCCTACCACTTGGTTTTGCTCCTTGGTGAATCCCTACTATATTGATCTAAAAAGATATGTGCTGAACTACCCTCTCCGTCTCGGTTTTTTATTTGTAGGCATCTCGGTTTATAGGGCACTGCACGTAGTTCTAGGTCATCCATTTGACTAACTAAATATGAGTTACTATGTCACAAAAGTATATCATTGGATTCTTATTGGTTGATATGTGAAGAAACAAGAAGCGAGGTAGAAGTTAATGCACTGCGCCTTAGTATTTTGGGATTATTTGGTTTTAATAAGATGACTTACTCACCTAGGCGGAGGGAGTAGTTGTATTTAAAAGTCGGCGGGGCTTTTCTCTTGTGATGGCGAGGCAGATTCCGCCTAGTCGGTTCGACGAGCGAGAAGAGCAGAGGAGTAGGCTGCTGCAAACATAGGGCTGTGTGATTTGACAGCGAGTTCTTGCTGGACAGGTGGGGCCCGTGATTTGACTTGCCATTATCATTTTAGCTGTGGCGCTCTGACCGGCGTGAGTCTCGATTCTGACCACCTCCATACAGGTGCCTCTCCCAATGCTCCACCATGTAGTAGTAGAGGCTGGCTCTTGCATGAGCCCACTTCTCCACTTTTCCTTGCCTCTCTTTCCTCCACATATGCAAAAATGCCATGTAAGCGCACTATTGTACTTACTTGCTCCTCTGGTGCTTAAGCTTGCCACATAGGCATAAAGTCGATGTGGCAAGTTAATCAAGAAGAGAGAGACTAGTTTGGTGACCCAAGGAAGAAAGCGGTGCTAGCGCGTGTACCTAGGTGAAAAGACAATTTTGAGTCTATAGCTAATTAAATGAAGCAAACTTAGCAACACCATTTCATTGGAAGAGGTCACTCCTTGGCAAATGCAATAAATACTAGTACTCCTGTGTCCCATTATATAAGAACGTTTTTACACTACACTAGTGTCAAAATGTTCTTATATATATAGAGACGGAGAAATATGAAAAAAGATAGAGAAGAGTAAAAAAATACACTTATAGCCAACCTTATAGCCAACCTTGTTGTAGTATGAGTGACTAAGTGATGACTATGTATGACATGCCAACATCAGATAGCCTAGCACAGTGTTAAATCTCAAGAAGCGCGACCCAGCGGCCTTAACTGTGACAGTCGTGGTAAGCGCGACCATGATCACGGGCTCTTGGCAGCCCTTGGATCTGAGATCAAGCGGTCGCATGCTAAGTTGCTGAAAATTTGCAGAATAACCCTCCGAGGATAGGATATTCACCCATAGGTCTAGAATCACGCCATGCAACCGTTCGATCTCAGATCCAAGGGCTCTCGGAAGCCCGTATCATGGGAGAATGGAAAGCCACTACCCTGCCGTTCGCTGCTTGGCGATTCGCTCCTACTCGTCCCTTACGTCCTTTAATACTCTGACGGTTCGCTCCTAGTCATCCCAGGCTGAGGTCATGACCGCATTTGAAATCCACGAGAAATATATGCTGATTGCACACACTGATGAAGCGAGTTGGTGAAAACAAAAATCAGCGCAAAGTCGCATTCAAAGGATAGAAGCGGAGATGGGCAAGGGAATGGAGGAATACAGATATGTAACTCCAAAGTACATGAGAAATTGCTCAATCCTCCATGCCCAAGAGGCTCCATTGGCACTGGTCAAGAAGGCTGACCCACCGACATCAAGCGTGGTGAGGACTTTCTGAAGAATGAATGGCGCCAAGCCAAATTGGCAAGACAAGCCAGCAGGAGTGAGGAAATTCAGTGAGGACTGCTGCTCTTTGCACTGGGCCTCTGTCAAGCCAAGAAAATCTATGGCAAAGAAGCCCGCTTTACAAGCCAAGTGCTTCACCAGCAGTGCCCTCACGGCCATCCTCATTTGTGCCCTCACGGCCAATTCCTCATCTTTGCTCCTGCTCCTCCAAATCCTCAGCTCCTTCAAAGTCCTCGGGGCTCCTCCCAAGTCCTCGGCAGTATTCAGACAAAGTCCTCGGCTGTGCATCGGCCCGCGTGCCAAGGACTGCAGGCTTCTCCATTATACGGTGTTTCAACAAGTTCCTCGGCTACACCAAATCTTCATCTGGCCCGACTCTCTGAAGACCAAGGCCACGTGCAGACGGTCCTCGGCCTAGTCCCAGAAGAAATAGAATTCGCCTTCAAGAGCCACGAAGATGATGAGGCTGATGATGATGAACTTGCGGAAATCATCGAGAGACCATAAGAAAGGGCCGCTAGAGCCAAAGGCACATCTGTGCCACTTCTTTATTGAATCTGAGGAAAATCCTCGATTACATTGATCTACACACAGATCCAAACACCTATGCCTGATTTTCATCGACCCTGGACAAAGTAATATGTTGACCCATTTCATCCTTGAAGAGAAATGGAAGTTTGAAAAGGCAAGAGAGATCAAGAAAGCTCAATACTGAAAGGAGAAGTTCACGAAGAAAAGCGTTGTCAAAATGACACAGGAACTTCTCAAGGTCGATGAAATTCAAGACCTCGGCAAAACTTGGTGCTTATTATGCTGATTGGCAAGGCCAAGGTCGATTCGTCAACGACAAAGAATTTCACCAATGTTGCTGCTAGCGCAACATGAAATTCCTCGGTAGAACCTCGGCTCAGTAGGCGAAGAACATGCCAACCTTCTTGATGAAGTTAGACTGCTGAAGAAAATGCTAGTTCGAGTGATGATCCCATTCGGCCGAAGAAATTGCGGGGCATCCACTAGTGGTGCGCTTGAAGAACATGAACAAGGCAGGGCAAGCTGCATCGATTGCGCTGAGGAAAATCAACAAGATTCCTGGCTCCTCTGCGCCAACACCAACTCCAATTCTTCCATCGCCTCGATGTGAAGAAGACCAAAGGCTGAACAAGCTGCTTGTGAAGAAGCAGAAAGCATCAAGCTGCGTCAAATTCTTGGCTGCAAGAAAATCAAGCCAATGACCAGCTCCTTTGAAAATCCTATTGATGCGATTCCAATTTCCTCAATTCCATCAAAGGACCTTGTTCCTTTTGATGAAGACTATGTGATCCCAAGCGGATCGATGAAGAAAATCATTACGCTTGTCGGAGCAGATTGATGAAGAAATTGAAGTGGAAGCAATCCCTTCAACCCCAATCATTTCCTCGCCTATGCCTCGGTTCACGGTGAAGGCCGTGTTGAGAACTTGAAGAAGATGTGGATATTGGAAGCACAACACGGTGATGAGCGATGACTTTTGGGAAAGTCGACATCCAAATTCTCCACTCTTCACCCCAATCCAACAGATACCTCGGTCCCTGCTCCAACTGTTCAAATGGGCTCTGAAGAAACTCATCCCACTTCATGTCCATGAAGAAATTCCAGCCACTAGCTATTGATGAACTTCTTTGCTGATCCTCGGACCCTTTTGTTGAGGAACAAGAATTTCCTTAGCACGAAGAACACGAGATTGCGATTCCGGTCGTGATGCAACTCAGACACTCCTTGCCAAAGCCAAAGAATCCCTTCTCAACATAGCAAAAGTTCAAGGCTGAAGACTTCTTCCATGCAGGAAGGTCCTTGGATTTGATTCTCATTGCTCATTACTACTCTTTGGGCGTCAGGTGGGGGTCCCCTGCTTTTAACGCTTGTTTTTGGTGCACCTCGACCGGTTGCTATATGTCCCACATGTTGGCGGCGAATACAGAATTCATGAAAGGGGCGTCGGCGGAGGTATACTACAGAATTCATGAAAGGGGCGACTTAGTTTTGGAAAAATCTGTTTTACGATGCGTACCCACTAGGGTTTATAGGGCTCATCTAACAAACATTCTTTTTCCGTTTGATAAGTCTCAATTCTACTATACTAGTAGTAGTACCATTACATGTTGGATTTGAGGTGCGTTAGATCACCCGGCATAGCGATGTCAAGAGAAACTAACAATGCATGTACAAGTTCATGGAAATTTAGTGGTCATTCATGCATTCATTCTAATTAATGCCTCGATAAACATAACTTCTTGAGAAAAATGAGCGTCTTGTGCAAACTACGAAATTAATTCGACCACTCACCGTCTACCTTGGTTGGAGAGATTTTGAAATTGAGCCATAAACTGGAAAGGAGGAGTAGTAACTTTTGTCTCGATTACTATTTGTGGCCTTGTATAGATGCAAAATGTATTTTTTATAGTGGCCTTGTATAAGTAAATAGAGGAGTACTAACCAAAGTCGTAGTAGGGACGAGGAGTAAATGGAGGGAGTAGTAAAATTTTCTCCTCGTGCTTTGACCACGTAGCGATGGAGGAGCGAGCGTAAAGGCGTCTGATGTAGTAGCTTCACCTCATCCTGAGCCACCTGTGTGAGGCGGGAGAAGCGTCTAAGCAAGTTTTCCTCGTTCGCCCCATGGTTTGCCTCTTTTTAGTTTAACATAACGTCAAGTGCAATTTGTTTGTTCACCCGTGGTAGGCGATCCTCCCTCCACCAAGTGGACAACGATACATGCCAAATTACCAGTGGGCTGCCTTTTTATCTGAAATGAGCTCCACCGTGTACGCAGCGGTGTGGTTGGGAAAGAGGCGAGAATGCGTGCGTCATCGTGCACCTCTTCTCTTCGTGCCGTCCCCCACCTCGTGGGTGTGTGTGAAGAGAGATACAAACCTAGACATAATCTGCGTCCATCCCCATGCCTCCTTGGTCGACCACAGTACCACCACGGCACCACGCCCCACTCCTCCTCACCTTATCTCTCATATTTCTCCCTCCATTTTTATATACAAGGGGCCACTATCAAAATTACAATTTGCAGATATACAAGGCCACTAACACTAATCGATGCAATATTAATGGTGTTTGCCTCGTGGTACTAGCAAGGAGGACATTAATTATCCCTTGCATGCATGCGGGAGTTTGTAAAAAATGCATCTTGATGTTCCGTGCAATGCCGGGCATCTTGCTAGTCCATGAAAACAACACATGGCAAAATTCCCCGACGAGGATTTGAATCTGTTGGGAGGGGCTGTTTGGATCTTGCCGGGTAGCCAAAATATTGGCGACCCTTTTGTCCACGGTGCCTTTGCCACGATGAGCGAGAATGGCTCGGGTGCTCATGCTCATGCATCCTCCGTAGCGCCCGTTGGAGCAGCTCCCCGAGCTGTTTTTTTGTCCTACGCCGCGCCGAGAGCCGCAGAGGTACGGCGACCTTCGCCATCAACCGTAGCCGCACACATTATGACACAACTCAACCAACGGACCCGAAATTCGTAGACAAACTGATATTTCATATAAACAACAGCGGAATCATATAAAATACGGATTTTCACACAAACATGGCCGGTTTCATTACATTCAAATGAACTCGCGGTGCTAGTTACGGGCGGCCGGATATAATAGGCCTAAATGTCGCCCGTCGATTTGTGTTCCTCATGTCGCACGATCCAACCGGGGGCCGAGTATATGCTTAGAAAGGGCCTCGCTTCCCCTGCCCAACTGATATCATTGGTGGTGCGAAGATGATGGTGGCGGCAGGTTTGAGTTCATCACGGCCACTACTTCGCCTGGCCGGCCCGCTCGGTTCATCCTAACATTCCCTCTTAGTGGAGCCCATGCGTCGATGAAGGTCCTCGCAACAAAAGGATCCGGCAAGACACTGCTTGTACACCGGCGTCGCCTCCGTGGTGGCCTTCCTGGGACCCAAGCGGCGGCGCCTCCGTCTCTTTCCCTTGATGATGGCGGTGGCGCGTGGGCCAGGCTCGCGCTCTCCGCGCACCCCTCGCGCTTGCTGCGCGGCCCGCCGGCATAAGTCCGGCCGCGAAGGAGGGGCGATGCGTTGGAGTGCGTGACATGTCGTGTTCGCCCGTCATGCGTGCGTGTATGCGTTAATATGCGTGTCGGTGTTGCCGCCTACCATGCGTCGTGTCTTGCGTCGTGCGTATACGGTCGGGGTGAAGCTACGTCGGTCGATTGACTTTTTCATCTACATGATCTTGAGATTTTCGAAGTCACCATAGGTGCCTCGTAGTCAGTGGGCGTCTCCTCCCCTTGAGCTACCCGCGGAAAATACTGAAATTAACACAAGATAAATCACAGCACCGGGACTTTAACCTTGGTGGGCTAGAAACCACTGTCCTCTAACCATCCAACCACATGTTGGTTAGCCGACAAAATGTATGTGGTGACGTGATGAGCTTATTTGAAGTCCGGTGACCATATCGTGCTTTCGCTTCAAATACAATGACCGTAAGTGTCGTCAACAAAATACTGAACCGCATCAAATGCAAAGTCCGTCGGTGTCATCAACAAAATATGGAGGCGTATCGTGAGCTAGATACCGTTGTACTATTGTATATGCTTATTTTCTTAGTGGCGATTGCGTGTGTGGTGTGGTGGGCACATCATTTCTAGTTGTGGTGGGTCAACATGAAGACTGGGTGGTTCCATCCTGCGCCACATATAGGTTGGACGAGGCGTGTTATCTGGAGACCCATGTGGAGGACTCGGTACAACACGAAGCTACGAGTCGCGGAGGACTCTATCCCCCAGTGATAAGCCGACTATATATGATTTGTAACCCTAGGCCCTTAGTATGTTATACAAGCTTGGGGCTAGTTAATGATAGTATACACACGCTGCACAATGGTATTCACGTGTACTTTGTACAAACCCTATCACTAATATACAGTACCAGGAGTAGCTCTTTCTTCAACTGAAAGGTCCGATCGAACTAAAGGTAAACTTTGCCTCATATTACCATCCAGCCTAACAGCCTGAGGATATCCTGCAGATATGATGAAATCATATCCCAACTTCTATTAGAGGTGTGTCGGGGGGCAATGTGTATGCGAGAGAGGCCTAAAGATAATGTGCGTGCAGGGAACCACGTGGGGCACATATATGTGTGTATAGAGGGCTAGTAGAGACCGTGCATGTGTATATGCATGTAGGAGAAATAGTGTTTTCCAAGCTGAGATTAGTGAAAAAGTGGTACATAGTAGTGAGAAGAGAGGGAGAAAGCAGGAGAGAGCATGTCGTGAGACACCACGACACCACTGAGGAAGTTGGCAGACATGTGTGAAAGAAAATGCGATGCATATAAAGTGTGTGCACTTATCGTTAGATAGAGATATATAACGTTTGTGAGCATGGCGAGGAGCATAGTGCATCTACGTGTAAAAGCGGTTCTCGCATTAAATTAAAATATAAATGGCATTATTATTTTTGGATGAGATCATGAATTTTTGCAAAATTACGTATGGGCAAAAATCGGTCTATCGAGACACCCATACTCTATTGAATTCTAGCATGTGCATGTGTTTATTTCATATTATCGATCTATAGAGTGAGAGCGGTTTGAAATACGAGGCAATGGATGCTTTTGCAATTCATATATAAACATTAATTAGTGCACTCCATGTTGTTAGTGTGAAGCACTTTATACATTTGTCACTTGCATGGATACATTCCAAATTGCTAGCTACGAAATAAAATACATGTTAAATTCAACATAAAGGGGTTTCAAGATTCAATTCATAGGAAGTGCATTCATCTATTTGAACCGAGATAATGGCATTTGTAAATCAGATGTAAAGGGGGCATCAATCTTTGTTGTGAGTTTGAACATGCTATATATATTCATCGCATATCTAACTTTTTTGCAACCAAAGGAGATTATACATGGAACCATGCATGAAGCTGAGGTAAGTTGCATATTTTTTAATATATACTCGTGTACAATGTATATTAAATGTACCCCTCCATTCCAAAATAATCGTAGCTTTAGGATTTTCAAGAGTAAAGATTTGTGAAGTTTGACAAATCCTGAAAGTTCAATTCAAGAGAACAGCGTTAATGCTTCCTGCTCCCAAATATTGAGCAGGCGCCAAATAGGCCTCTGGTCACCCAAAACCTTGTGAGACTAATGTTTGTGGTAGGAAATTATTGTCCATGTCTAGCCCGTGTCAGCCCTATGGCTTGATGTCCAAAGGTCTAAACCGGGGTAGGTTTGTAACTTCACCAAGGCCTTGTCAACCGCCTCAAGAAGCATTCATACAGCATTGGCGCCCTAAACACCCATGCGCTGGGAAATCTATCCGCCCACATTTGGGACACTTGACACACGTATCCCTACCCCAACCCATAATGTCTCAAGAAATTTTAGATGGGGGCAAAGTTTGTAACTTTCCCCAAATTTCAAACAAGCGCGTCTCAAACCGAAACATTGTTCCCCTTAGTTCCCGCCTCCTCCGTTTACCCATTCATACTCAAGTGGCCGAAATCCTCTCCACCAACCATGAAACCCCAGCCTCCTCAAGTCCTCCACCACATATTTGGCCAATCTGCCGCCCCTCCTCCATCACGCGGAGAGGTACCCGACGTCAGTGCCGTCCAGCACCGCCTTGCCCATAGCGCCTTCAAGGACTTAGCAGTGAAGGCCAGCGAGCTGCCTCCCGACAGCCGACGCCGGCGTGCGCGTGCAGAACCACTCCGACCCGCGCCGTCCTGCGCCTCAGCTGCCAGCTCCATATTTGTAACCGTCCACCGCACCGGAGCTGTTCCCGCTCGTGCGTGATTGCCACCCTCGGATCTGCTTCCCTGCCACCGTGAGTGGCGACCGCACCACACTCAACAACTTGGCCATGGGTTCGTCCAAAGGCTGCACCGTCCTCCACAACTTACGGTTTCCGTTGAACAACAAGATCGTCGGAAAAAGCGAAGGAGGACACAACCTTGCCAGCGAAGAGGTACTCCTCTTCCCTTATTCATGCAAATCTTACGTCTCCGCTCACACCGTATTCATCCCACGAAAGAAACTAGTTGGCGCTTCTTACGCATCTTCTTCGTGATACTAAATGCACAAGGTTTCCTCCTTTTACTATTTCACCTTTGCTAGAGGTGGTAGCACTTGTGGATTTCAATTCGAGGTCGGTCGAACCGCAATTAAAAGAAAAGCACCAGCTTAGGTACGCGTGAGCACCTAGTCCGCTTTGTTCCCCGGGAAGCGGCGCCCGGTGTCTATCATAGGGGTGTGGGGGCGAGGAGCTGCTTGCGCCCGATCTGGAGGTCGGCGGGGCTTGAATGGATGGTGGGGCGGTGCCAAGCCTGGCCGGTGCGGTGAGGTCGAGGAGGCGCAGGCGGGGGGAGAATCTTGGGCGGTGGTATTTGGCGTTTGAGAAGATCGTCAACGACGGTAGCTGGAGGTAGATGAAAGCGATCTGCCGTTCTTTGTACATCGGATGATGCAGAAAAAATGGACTAGACCTATTTGCTTTCGATCATTGTTATTTTCATAGAATCCTGTAGTAATTTAGTGTGCCATGCATGTTGTAGAGCTATCATATGTCTCCGTCATTTATTTCTCACCGACGCGCTATGCTCGCTACCTTTACTTGTACTAATTGTGCACACACACTTCACCCATACTCACACTATTGTTTTTTATGCATGGGTATTTCAGACTACGCGGTGTTGATGAATCTGAAAAGAAAAATGAAATCGCTCGGTGTAATTCGAAGATAAGCACTAAGCGTTTCAGCGCTCTAATGGGTGCGATGTCGTGAGTTGGAGCGATAAAAGTAGCTCTGAGTTGATGATCTCAATTGCCACACACAACCATCCCAGTGCTTGCTTTAACCAGCATTTGTCAAATGTGGTTGCATGTTGCATATGGTGTCTAGCTTGTATTGCTTCCAATTTGGTTAAATTGCATCTCCTTACTTTACACATTATACCTTTGATAATGACATGCCTTCCTGTTTTGATACATACTACATATGTCTATTAACCATGTTAGTACATCAAACTAATGCTCTTTTGTATCCTCGTCAATCACTTATGATGAGGCAGTCACCGGGTGGGTTCTTGTGAGGCGCCCTACTCGTTTAAAGAGTGCGGTGTCATCCTCCCATGATTCTCAAGAAGCAGACAAGGCTAAATGAAGATAGTCAACGTAGCTCTCTAGTTGATCACATAATTCCCCACACCACCATCACAGGTGCTTGCTCTTACTTGGCGAGTGTGATATGTGGTTGCATGTTGCATATGGTGTCTACCTTGTAATGCTTCTAATTAGGGTAAATTGCATCTGCTTAGTTAACACATTATACTGTGAATATGACATGCCTTCTGTTTTTGGTACATACTACGTCTTTCTATTAACCATGTTCTTACATCAAACTACTTTTCTTGTGTATCCCTCATCAATGCTCCTAATTTGTTAAATTGCATCTCCTTAGCTTACATTATACATGTGAATATGACGCCTTCCTGTTTTTGGTACATACTACATCGCCTATCACACCATGTTCTTACATCAAACTATTGTTCTTGTGTATCCTGCGTCTATAAGCTTATGATGAGACAGAGTCACTGCAGCGTGGGTTAATATGAGAGGCAATACTCTTATAAAGAATGCAATTTCATCCTCTCCACATGATTCTCAAAACAACAAGCCTAAATGAAGATATTGAGCGTTGCTCTGTGCACTGAAGACAACACTTCCCTACCACCATCACGGTGCTTGCTCCAACCCATGATGTGATATGTGGTTGCATGTTGCATCTGTGTCTAGCTTGTAATGCTTCTAATTAGGGTAAATTGCATCTGCTTAGTTTACACTATACTGTGAATATGACATGCCTTCCTATTTTTTGGTACACACTACATCTATGTATTAACCTTGTTCTTACATGAAACTACCTCTCTTACATATCTGCATCAATCACTTACGATGAGTCACCTTTATTAGTTGCATATTGCATATTATTTCTAACTGTTGCCATGTATTGCTTCTAATTTGGTCAAATACATTTGTTAGAGGCACCCTTTTAATTTGGCGAGTGATATTGGTTTCATCTTTCATATGGTTTCTAGCTTGCATCGATTCTAACAAGTTCAAGCACCTTGTGCTTAGTTTACACTTTATACATCATACATGTCAATATGTCCTTGCCGTCTATTTTTCATACATATTCCATCCTCCTATCATGCGGCTGCCTTACATGAAAGTAGTGTTAGTCGGTATCATGCATCAATAAGTTACGAAGAGCAAATTTTATTCCTTTTTCTTGTGGGTTTGACTTGACAAGGCAAAATCAAGAAGAGGAAGGAAAAAATAAGGAAAGGCGATGATGGTGGTCCTCTGTGACAGCGTAAATGGAACATCATGCCGATTCTCCTTGTCTTGATAGTGCATTACATGGTCCAAGTCTCTGCTCCCCTACTCCACCATCAAAGTGCTTGCTCTAACTTGGCGGTGTGATATCTGGTTGCATGTTGCATATGGTGTCTAGCTATCGTATTGCTCCTAATTAGTGTAAAGCTGCATCTGCTTAGCTTACACATGATACATGTGAATATGACACGCTTTCCTGTTTTTGGTACATACTATATCATCTATCACACCATGTTCTTACATGAAACTACTCTTCTTGTGTATCCCGCATCAGTCACTTATGATTGGACACCTTTAAGTTGGCGGTGTGATATTGGTTTGCGTCTTGAATATGATTTCTAGCATGTATTGCTTCTAGTTTGATGAGCATACCTATGGCAGAGACAGTTTTAACTTGGCGAGAGTGATATTGATTGCACCTTCCATATGGTGTCTTGCGGTGTTTCTAATTTGTTGAAGTACCTATAACTTGCAGTTACCACATCATAGGTGTGAATATGTCAAGCCGTCATTTTTCATACATATTCCATCCTCGTATCATGACTTTGCCTTTCATCAGGAGTAGTGTTAAATTATCATGCATGAATGAGTTACGAAGGCGAATGATATTCCTTTTTCTTGTCGGTATGACCTCACAATGCAAAATCAATAGCTGAAGAAATTGGCAAGGCATTGGATGATGGTGGTCCTTAGAACAAGCTGAAACGGAGGTTCTCTCGATTCTACTCCGCCATCCTCCCAACAAGATTCATAGACAACATAGACTAGACAATCAACGTAGTGTGTAGATGATGACACATCTCCCCTACTCCACCATCACAGGTGCTTGCTCTAACTTGGCACTATATATGTGGTTGCATATTTAGCGTATGATGTCTAGCTTGTATTGCTTCTAACTTTGTTGAATTGCATCCGCTTACTTTACACATAATGCTGTGAATATGACATGTGTTCCTGTTTCTACATCAAATTCTATTCTTGCATATCCCGCATCAGTCACTTATGATAAGGCACCTTTAAAGTCGCCAACGTTATTGGTTGTGTCTTGCATATGATTTAGCATGTCTTGCTTCTAATTTGTTGAAACATATACAGTTTGAACTTGTGAGTGATATTGGTTGCATCTTTCATATGGTGTCTAGCTTGCAGTGCTTCTAATTTGTTGAAATGCCTTACCTTAGTTACCACATCATAGGTGTGAATATGTCACACATCCTGTTTTCATACATATTCCATCCTCGCATCATGTGTTTGCCTTTCATCAGAGTAGTGTTGAGTCAGTATCATGCATGAATGAGTTACGAAGAGCGAATTTTATTCCTTTTTCTTATCGGTTTGACTTCACAATGCAAAATCATTACAAGCTGAAGAAATTAGTCCGGCGGTGGATGATGGTGGTCCTTGAACAACTCAAGCAGGGGTCTCTCTGATTCTACTCCGCCATCCTCCCAACAAGATTACATAGAAGACAACACAAGGCTGGGACGGTCAACGTATATTATGTAGATGATGAGCACATCTCCCCTACTCCATCATCACAGTGCTTGCTCTAACTTGACATTATTATATGTGGTTGCATGTTGCGTATGATGTCTAGCTTGTATTGCTTCTAACTTGAATTGCATCCTTACTTTACACATAATGCTGTGAATATGACACGTGTTCCTGTTTCTAGAACATCACGTGTACATGATGACACAACTCTCTCCTACCATCACGGTGCTTGCTCTTACTTGGAACTGTTATCGTGGTTGCGTTTTCCGTATGATGTCTAGTTTGTATTGCTTGATTATGTGAATTGCATCTGTGTAGCTTACAACTTATACCTGCGATCACTTACCCATAAGACACATTTAACTTGGGGACTGTGATGTAGGTTGCATCTTGCATTGTCTTCTAGCTTATCTTGCTTCTAATTTCTTGAAATGGCACTTCTGACGAGACACTTTTTACGATAGAGTGATATTGGTTGCATGTTCATATGGTGCCTAGCTTTCATTTCTTCTAATTTTGTTGAAATGCCTTCCAGCTTCTTGTTTTTCATACATATTCCATCCTCCTATCGTGCGTGTGAATATGAAATCTCTGTCTTTTTGTATATATTCCATCCTCCTATCCTGCGCTTGCCTTACATCAAAGTAGTGTTAATGCTGTATCATGCATCAACCAGTTATCTGAGCTAATTTTATTCATCTTCTTGTGGTTTTGACTTCATAAGGCAATATCGAGAAAATAGGAAGGAAAAAAGTAAGTTAGGGGATGTTGGTGGTACTCCTACCGAAGCATAAGCAGGAGACTCTCTAGATTTGCCACTGCTCTTCGCTAATGAAGTTGAAGTCCCAAGTCTACATGATGAGTTCATCTCCGCACTCCACCATCGCAGGTGCTTGCTCTAAGTTGTGATGTGATAATTGGTTTCATGTTGCATATGTTGTCTAGCCTTTATTTCTTCTATTTTGATTAAATTGCACTCTTGAGTTTATCGTTATACATGTGCATATGACATGAGCTACGTGTCTAGAATACACTGCATCTATCTATCATACCATGTTCTTACATCAAAGTACTGCATTGTGTATCCATCGATAACTCATGATTGGGCGCTTTTAACATAGCGGTTTGATAGTGGTTGCATCTTGCATTGATTTCTATGTTATCTTGCTTCTAATTTTTGAATTGCCACTTATGACAAGACACTTTTAACTTGGCGAGGTAATATTGGTTGCATCTTTCATATGGTGTCTAGCTTGCATTACTTCTATTTTCTTGAAAATCTATACCTTAGTTTGCATAATGTTGTAGCTGTGAATATGTCATACCGTCTGTTTTTCTTACATATTCCATCCTCATACGGTTGTCTTACATCAAAGTATTGCTTATGCATATCATGCATCAATGAGTTACGAAGGTGATTTTATTCTTTTGTGTTGTGGGTACAACTTGACATGGCAAAGTCAAAAAAGCAAGGAAAATAATATAGTAAGGAGTCTTGTTACTTCGTCGGGTAAGCGGAAAAAGGATTACTGCCGTCGAGATTCTGCTTGGTACTTATAGTGCGATAGAAGGTCCAAGTCCACCAATAAATCTACAAACACGGTATCACCTGCTCCACCATTTGCAGCATCCGCTTCAATGTACCAACATCTCAACAGTTACTCGTTCGTTTGCTCACGGGCCCGGCGGTTCCCAAGCTGCCTTCACACCTAACACTACTTCCGAAGCTTCTAGACACAATGAGGACTTGGCAAGATCGGATGAACCTCATGAGCATCAACACCAAGATAGGTACCTGACCGAGTCAAGTTGGGTTGCATGCTCCTTTATATGTACTCTCACGAGTTTGATGTACACTAACACTTTCCATATTAGTTGTTGAACTAGCACCAGCGGACGTAAGCGAAAGCAGACATCGAGGATAATGCTTGACAGATTAACAAAATCTAAAGGAGGAAGAATGGAGATCCATTTTGAGGCAGGTTTAAAAGGCCACGTGATGCTCTGAGTCAGCCAATTAGTATCGAGAGGCAGTGAATTTGCGTTAGGTGTCATGCGTATCCTCCCAGCGTGGATCGATCACGGAATGAGGAAAAGACAATACCGGTTTAACACCTTCCTTGACCATTTATCCATAAGTAATGTTATTCGCCATGATTGGTAATATTGTCTTGCTCATGTCCCCATACTTTCTAGCTTCCTCCTAATAAGACTCACATTCTTTTTCAGCAGATGAGGTTCAAGTTGGATCCGAAAGATGATGCAACTAAACAAGCATGCACTCATGTTTTTCGATGCTGCTTTCTGCAGCGATGTCGGTACCACCTTAGAAAATCTCACTTTGAAGGCAAGGCTAACAATGAAATTGCCCAAACATCTCAGTGGAATATATTACAGATGAAAACTGGACAGCCCTCGTTAAACAGATACGAGTCAAAGTATCGAATGGAAATTTATGTATATTTGATCAAACCACATATTGAACTTGTATTTGTATATGTACCTTCAAGTGTATCTTCTTCTAGGCTAATGTTTGAAGAACAAAACTAACCGTTCTAAAGTGAAATTCAATAGACAACAGGATCTCGTAGCTATATTGCGCGGTCAGACATGTAAATAGCTACTACTTCCTTCTTTTTTGTGCCATATTATATTATCTATATTGACTTGTTCCATCTGAGGAGGAAAGCCCGTGCGGACCAAAAAGACATGAACTGAATGCAATTACAAATCTTCAGGATTGCCACACCGGCCAAGATGAAGGGCATGGCACACCGTTCAAGCAGCTATGTAAGTCCTTACTCCTCACCTTGGCCTGATTGGTGCCGTGATGTGTTTATTTAACTACTTGGTTTTGCAGCCAATGTCAGTTACTTTGTTCACTTTTATACACAATTGTCTTAACGTATCATTTCACCTTACATGGTTTAAAATAGATGAAGGATATTCTTTTGGTCTTGATCTGTAATCTAGTTGTTATGTTCACGTGCAGCACATAATGATAAAATAGCATGTTTGTTTTATGTCTGTTTGCCCATGATATGAATGATGTCATACTATGTTCATCCTACTTTAAACCATGTCTCTTTATCCTTAGATGTCAGCGAATGTGAGAAATAGACAATACTGATGGGCATGCTACATGGACATATGTTCAAAGTGATTTTATTATGTAGTTGGCACTACAATACATGCTAATGTATTACGGTAGTTCACCTAAATAAGTT